>JAVQJF010009908.1:0-11401 GCA_036023855.1 Gadopsis marmoratus | reverse complement strand
CCCCCCGCCCCCCGCCCCGCGCGCCCCCCCCCCCCCCCCCCCCCCGCCCCCCGCCCGCGCCCGGGCCCGCCCCCCCCCCCCCCCCCCCCCCCCCCAACCAATGTCACACTTAATCTCACTGTTTGGTTCAAAAGCAGACGTGCTGAGAAACAGGCCAGTTGCATGGGTAAAAATACAAACTATTTAGGATTTAGTTGATTCATTAAGGCCTTTTCACTTTAAAATGAACATCTGTGGTTTTGACTCATAAACCTTGGTTCCATCTTTAATGAGTTACCCTTAGTTAATGTAGCGCTTATTGCAGCTACACACAAGGCTGAGCTAAAACGGTCCATGAGCATGGAGAGTTTATGAATCACAAAATAAATATTAACTTCATCTGGAAAAGGGTGGCCACTCCCTTCCCTGTACCCAAACAAAACATTCCATCTCAATCAACTAAGAGCCCAGTGACCTCGCGATTAATAATTGAACGACTTCGTAAGTTATAAAACCCTGACTATAAAGAAAATATAGGTGTGACAAATATACAGCCTCTATTAGCTGCAGACCAAATGGTTCCATTTGGAGAAAGGGCATTAAGCAAACACTACTTTTATGACAGATGACTAATATTCAAAAGCTGCCTGCCAGGCTTCACAACTTTTCTACTGCAGTTAATTTTTAGAGTAAACTGTGTGGTAAGCCTGCAGGGGACCGGGATTCCAAACACAAGGTTCCTCTTCCTCTTTCTACGCTGCAGCTGGGGATCCTGTATCGCTCACATTCAGGGAGAAACCAAACATATGGTTATATGAGGCCCACGGCGAGAATAAGAGAATGAGCTCTGTCATCATAAAGCAACTCCTGGTTTCTGTAATCTTGAGTAAAATAATCCTCGTTTTGCTCTTTTTAGAAGCCTCTCACAGAGAAAGCATGTGCCTTTATCACAGAAGACATGTTGACATGTCACAGGTGGAAAAGCACAGATGGAAATAACAACATGAATGATGGCTGAATTCTATTTAGCTGCTTAGATTTCAGGGTCCTGGTATTGTGCATGCTGACTCACTGGGTACATCACAAGTCTCTTATTTGATATCTCCTCGCTCCTCAAGCCTTGCTTGAACCAGAAGTCGTTCTGGTCCACCATCTTGAAGGAAGCCACAAAGCTCTTATTTCTGCTCCGAGGAGCGAGGGGGTATCTCTGAGGAGCCATGAGCGAGGATACACGAGTGCAGCCTTCACGGAAGACTGACACGCCCCCTTATTGGATATCAATTATTGATTGGACGCTGCAGCTGAACGGACTGATCTGACATATCGCAACATACCGGAGAGAAGACAGATAACAGATTAAACTCAAGTGTATCACTCAAGAACCATAAACATCTTTCTTCATTTAATAGAAAGATCTTTCATTTCACAGTATGTTACTTCCCCGTATTAACTTTTACTCTGGATACAATTAAAGTCAGCGAGAGTAGGAGAGTCTGTCTGTCAGCAAGAAACACTTTCTACATCATTTATCGTCATTTCCATTCAGTCGCGTGTGAGGCTGATCATTCCTGAGCGTCGGGCTCGAGTTACATAACGTAAATTATCAATAATGAATTCACAATCAAAATAACAATAAATTCAGATGCAAGTAATGAACACATAGTATAAACACGGGACACACAGAGTGCAGGTTGCTCGTGTGTTTGTTAAACAGGTAACAGGAAACACTGCTGCTCTGCCAGTGGTAACTCGCCTTTATTAGTATTAGCGCAGTGCACGCTGTTAACCCGACTGACAGCTGATCCGGCTGTGATCAGCTGCCGGCGTCATCTAAAACGGACGTTGGTTCATGCGACGCTTCAGAAGAAAGGACGTCTCATCTCTCTGAAAACAGATTTCCTCGTTTCCTCTCCGCTCGCATGGCAAAAGACGCAAGTGAGGGGAAGCGTGGACGCAGTTTAAGAGACTTGGGATGTGCCCACTGTCACACTGCCATGATGGCTTACTGGGACACTTGGAACAGAATGAAGCCATCATTAATGTTATTATTAAACACACATTATTTTTGATATTGATTATTCTGCCACAGATTAACTGCTTACAAGTATAGATTACCAGCTCAACACAGTGAGGGACCACCCCGCTAACCCTTGTTTTATTACTATAAGATATGAAAAGAAATAGAGAAACATGGCCATTAAATATTTCCCAGGACCCCAGATGGCATATTGAAACGTCTTGTCCGTTTGAAAGCTGCAAATCGTCCAATTTAAGAAGCCAGTGGCAGACAGAACATTTGTCATTTCTGCGCGACAATTTAAACAATTAATTAATTATCCATGCCAATTCATTTCCTGTCAATCCATTAACCAACGTGTCCAGCTTCACTGTACACCTTGATGCGTTATAAGCTAAAACGGACCAACTGTGTGTCTACTTCTTGACATATGGGACACGCCACTCAGCTGCCAGTTCATCAGGCATACCTCCCGAAAACTAATGCCGTGGAGCACAACGGTCCTGCAGTAAGCCCTGAAGGTCATAAGGTCCCGCTTGTGTTGAGACTGCGTTAGAGAGGCGTTTGGAGGATGCGGCGTGTGGTCGCGTTGAACTCTATTGCATCACAACAGAGAGCTGCTCCCATTATATCATCATCTTCACCGGGGCAGGACTGATTGCAGTGTGGCTGTGTAGGTCTGCCTTGGTTTTCAGCTGGCTGCACCTAAGAAACTGGCAGCTGAGTGTGTAGCTGCCACGTCCTGGGGTGGACAGGTGCAGCGATGGTCATGACACTGCAGGAATATCCCTGCAGCACGACGGTTTCGTCCCCCAAAACCTGGAGTCTGGTCAGTGTGTTGACGACAGGAGGTGACGTCACCACGAGCAGACTGCATGTCAGCAGCGCTCCTGTTTCTTCCATCAACATTTATGTTTTTTTAAACCTGCCCCGAAAATAAACCCTGCAAGAGCACCGTTTTGGCCGGCGTGTGAATTTGGGCTGGGGGGGGGGGGGGTTGTAAATCAGGCGGGGGGGGCGGCTACACGTTGACATGGGCGTCAGGATGCACTTGCTCCAAACCGAACACCCCGGAACAAGGATATAGCATCGTTAGCTAGCTTCTCTAAAAGCTACAACGCGTAGCCACATCTTTGTTTTTGTTTTTTTTATTAACATGCGCATATATGTTAGCCTTTGTCCCCCCCCCACACACCTCCTCTCTCCTCTGCTATCTTTTCTCTCCTTTACCCCTAAATAGCGCCACAGCCAGCAGCCAGCAGTGAGACAATGTCGCCGCGCTGCCGTAAACACTTTCACGGCTAACTGGCAGCAGCAGGGCGCCGACGACGCGACGAGCGTTGACCAACAAAAAAAAAAAAAAAAAAAAAAAAGAGAACTGCCGCCGCGGCGACATTTCCAGAGCCGTGCGACGCCCCTTACCCGCTCCTGTGTTTGCTGTCGTGTCTCTTCGGCCGCCGCACGGGTTGCAGCGGTATGTTGTCCGTCATCCCTGCGCCTCCTGGTAGCGGCCGGAGCTGCGAGCTGTGGCGGCGCTGGGCGGAGGCTCCCCGGCTGTCACTCACACCGTCAGCAGCCGGATGACCTCCAGCACTCACATCCCGGCGCGAGCCCCCCCCATATAATATACATAAACATAAACATAAACACAGAACTATCTCATACTAGAAACCAACATATGTACAGTATATTAATAAGCATTTACCAAGCAAGAATTCATAGATATGGTTCTTTTGGATCTAAAGGGGGGGCAACATTTGGAACAGCTTAACGGATTACATAAGCTTCGAAAAGCCTTTTATAAAAGGAAACGGAAAGAGGAGAGATAATGTTTTGCATACTGTATATATGCATTTGTATAATACAACTTTGACTTCAATGTGTGATGGTGAAGACACACATCCATCTTCGTTGTCACTGGGGTGGCCACCACACTGGAAATAAATCTCATTAACTTTTAGTGTTTAATTTAATGTATGAAACCTTGTAGCGAATGTCATTTGAAGCTTTGGTCCGCGTGCGTGTCCAGGCCTATTGCATTTGTATTGTGTTGCTGTACGGGTGCATTTCTGCTTACTCACTTCATGCCCACTACTAGTTTGAGTGCCCTATAATGACAATAATGCAGAGTATGGTATCATGTCAACATTGCAAAAGAAGAGGTCACTATACAGTCGACATAAAATGGATCGTGGAAACATGATTGAAGAGCACTCGTCGGTAGTGGATGCAAATTGTTTTTCGTTGCAGATGCAAAATGGCAAGGGATTAACGACTACTGCTGGGTCATGCGAAGAGAGCGCAATACTTTACTTGAGTCATCTGAAGGTGAATTGATGTAAAGTAGGGATTTTATGTGCATTCAAAACTTGCATGTGCGATCACAGAAATTAGCGTAGAGGTAGCGTGCACGTCGATGGCTAAAGCAACGCCATCAAATATGTTTCCAGGCTACTCGATGCAGCTTGTCCTTGGGTATCTGCTCAAACGAGTTTGGTCAGAGCGGCTCGTCTGTGGTGCAGCAATGACAGGAAAAGTGTTGGAAAAAGTCACCCCGATTTTATTTTCAAAAATCAGAAAACATTTTAGGTGAAGGAAACATTTTGAAAAAACAAAAAAAAAACAAAAAATAAACACAAACAACACATTAACATTGTAAACAGGCCAAATTGACTCAACATCGCTTTAATTGTAGAGACAACTTGAAAGCAGTTCTGACATGGTTTGCTAAAGAAAGGCACAACTTGGCAAATGCATATTGATTAGGAATGTACAGCAGGGGCCTACGAAATGTACTCTGACCATTCTGAGATGTGCAAAGTGTCCAGTTATACATTCATTACTGTTCGACTCAGCAGGTTGAGAATGGAAACTCTTATCGCATACTCGAGAATGTATCGGAAAATGTACAGAGAGCGTTGCGTTGAGCAGGGAGCGTGAACGACAACTAAAAGCTAAACGAGGTAGAACTTCCCCAAAACTCAAGCATTTGGTGAATTATAAATAAATAATGCTACAAGTTGATACAATAACCTAGAAAAAAAAAAAAAAGTTAAGCCTGACAATAATTCAAAATGGTTGTTTCAGGGAGGAAAAGTTAACAACAAAAAAAAAATAGTTGATTTGCCCTTTCCCGGTTCAGCCATCTCAATAAGAAGAAGTGAAATGTAACTAGAAAATGTAAATGTAACTACAACCTGAAATAAAGTGCAGGCATGAGAACAGTAAGCATATCAATAGCCTTCAGATCTCAGCCAACTAAACTTGACTCTGAAGATTTACAAGTGGAATATGTTGGGGGGGGGTGGGGGTTAACTTGTCAACTGAGGAAAACATGAAATACGTGTAATGCTCCAACATATACTAATCAGTCTAACAGAGCCTTCATGACAACCTTATGGTGCAGTGACGGACAACAGCAGCATGTACAATTCAGGGTAGGCACTTGGAAAAAGGTTCGAGTCATTAACTACTGTATCTTAGCACCGATGCAACAAAAGATGAAAGCCCATTTTATAACCTACTTTATCCGAAACCAATGACTGAACTGTTGCACATTGATTTAATAGTCAAGAGACTGGAATAGTCTGCCAGTCTGATCAAAAGCCCCTAAGAAATGAGACACGGCAATGCCAGTCGCTACACAAAAAAAAAAAAAAAAAAGGTACAATGTCATAAAACCTATGGCACACAATAGGAGGGAAAGTAGTCATTATAGGTACATATGGTTAGCTACACCATTATTTCTGAACACTGAGACATGGTGTCCTTAAAAAGTCAGGCCCTGAAACGTTTTCCTATGAAAGTCAAAATCCTTCAAAGTATTGAGGAGACCGTCTGACTTAAAGCAGTTTCAAGTAAGTTATACATTCAAACTTCCAGATAAACAGCAAAAAAAAAAAAAAAAAAAAAAAAGGGGTCACAAAACAAATAAAATAAAAATACCCGCATATATATTTATATAAAATAAAATACAACTACAGTAGTTATATCAAGCTCAACTAAAAATAACACTTGTTCAGATCAGGAGAGAAGAGAGCTGCGATGAAGTTACTGGAAAAATTCAAACAGTCTAAGCAGAAATCTACAAAGTTCTCTCTTAATATTGATTGTACCTCATTCACAAAAACAAAAAAGAAAAAAAAAAAGGGAGACATTCAAAACAACACAAAAAAAAAACAAAACTGTTCAGGTGATAAATTGACCAACTGCAATTTTACCCTCCTCCATGAAATGTGGGAACTGCGATTTAGGCACACTGTCGGAGCTGTTCTTCTCCATTTCGGCCATGGACGCAGGCAAGCTGGAGTGGGACCCATCCATCTTCACGAGGCCTCCTGTGGATCCAATCAGAGGCCCGCCGGCGGGGCTCCCGGGGAGTGGGATGCCGCCACCCTGGATGACGGAAATTTCGTTGGTCTTCATGGTCAGGCCACCACTGAAGGCAGCAGCGTACTGGTTCCACAGAGACGTGTCAAAGTTCATTTGTTGAGCGCCCAGTTCTTTGGGGGCCTGCAGCATTTCTGGCAACATCTTAGCCTCGGAGCTCATCGCCATCAGCGCCATGGGATTATCCAGAGACAGACGCTGGCCTCGCCGTGACGAGTTGTTCCACATGTGCGTGCCAATGTGCACCTAAAGACAAGACGCACTGTTAATTAGAACCCAATCAAAACGCTTGATATTACATTACACACTTAGAATGGCCTATTCAGCATTTTGTCAGACAAGGATGACTTACCTTTAGGTTTCCCTTGGTGGTGAAAGCCCTGCCACAGATGTTGCAGGCAAAAGGCTTCTCCCCTGTATGAGTGCGCTCGTGAATCTGCAAGGCACTGGCAGATGAGAAGTTCTTGCCACAGGCATTGCACACGTGCTGTTTGGTTGATCGTCGCGGTGCGGCGGAGACGGATGGGGGGATGGCTGTTCCCTGAGGCATATGGGAGCTGAACAAACCGTGGGGGCCCAAAGGATTCTCTGGAGGAATCTTCATCTCCAGACTGGCCAGACTTGATGGAATCCTCATGAAAGGCATGTTACTAGGAACTGTTGGTACAGGAGGTGGAAAATTAGAGCCAAGCATCCAACGTGACCGCTTTAAAAAAAACAAAACACTTTTCTCAACTAATGAACTCACCATAGTCTCCATTTGTAAATGGAACGCCGGGTTCTTCTTTAATCACTTTGGGGATGAAGCTGCTGGATGCTGTGAGGTCAAGGGCTCCACTTGAGTCAGCACCACCATCAGATTCTGGTTTTGACACAGTGCGTGCAAAGTCATCAACGGCAGACTCAGGAGACTTGCTGGTCATGTTTACCGGGGAAGATGAGTGAAAGGAGATGGCAGAGTCAGAAATGGATGGACTGCGGCCATTGTGATATTCCTGCTCTGTAGGAGCCGACGGGGATTCTTTGGATGTTTGCTCGCTTTCCAAAGCGGTGCTACTCTGTCGTTTCAGTGGAAGAGCAGAGGTGAGATTCTTCAAAATATCTAGGCTGGAAAACGCAACGGGGGCAGCATGCTCCTGTGGTTGTTCTTCTTCGGGTGCAGATGGGAGGGAATCTGATGCGTTTGGCTTGTGGGAGTTCATCTCTGGCTCGTGATCCTCCATGCTTGCTTCAAGACTACTCGCATCCACAGGCACCTCCTCTGGTCGAGATGGCTCCAATGGTTCTGCGGCTTCAAACTGGTTTTCTGGCATCGGGGTGTTGGGGATCTGCCCACCCATGTGCATACGGATGTGCTGCTGCAGAACCACAGCATTGGTGAACTTCTTCTGGCAGATGGGACACGAGTGTTGCATTTTAAGTGGAGTGTTAGCTCTGTGCACTCCATAATGGGCCTTGAGATTACCTTTGGTGGAGAATGCGCGGCCACAGATTTTGCACTTGTAGGGTCTTTCCCCGGTGTGTGTGCGGTAATGCATTTTGAGTGAACTCTGGCAACTCAGCACCCTATGGCAGATTACACACTCGTTAGGGTCACTGGTTCGCTTATCCAGACCATCAACCATCTGCTGAAGTTTTGCTGTTCCAGAGCTTTGTTCTCCTTGCAGGGCACTACTGTTCATATGATGCAGTGCTCCAAGCAGTTCTTTAGCATCCTTCTGATTCGGATCCAGTCCTTTGTCATGGCCAAACACATTAGAGGAAACAGATGGGGAGCCATCACTGGTTGATGGCGAAGGTCTATGGGAAAATGTGTCCCCTACAAGGCTGTCAAATGTTGACTTCATTCCCGATATGGACGACGGGTGGAACCCAGCAGCAGGATGGCCTGGTATAGGCTTCATTTCAGTCAAATTTGACTCATCCATGGGCACAGACATGCCAAAAGGAATGCCACTGCTGGTGGGAATATTGTCGAGGTGCTCTGGCACAGGATGTGGGTTCATGCTGATGGTAGGATACTTGTCTTTATGCCTCTGGAAATGCACTTTGAGGTTTCCTTTGGTTGTGAAGCGGTTTCCGCAAATGTTACACTTGAAGGGCCTCTCGCCGGTGTGAGAACGCAAGTGAATCTGGAGAGCACTGTCATTGCCAAAGGTCTTTCCGCAGTACTTGCACTTGTGCTTGTATAATGAGTCACCAGGCTTTGATTCTGGTGGGAGGTTCAGCATCTTCGTCTTCACTTTTTTGGAGGCCTCAAACCCTGCTTGGATTCCATTTAAGCTGCTAGTGAAACCCATGACACCTGGTGGCTGTGGCAGTAGTGCTGGTAAATGGCTAGCCAGATCTGGAATGCCCTTCAAAATGTCTGTTTTAGAAGTCATTGATCCCAGTCCTCCAGGTAGAGAGTTGGGGATGCCAGTGGGGAGAGGTAGTTTACCTTGCTTCATCGTCTCCATGGAAAGGCTCTGACTGCCGGTCCTTTTTCCTATCAGAGCTGCTGCAGCAGACAGCTGCTGAGAGAGATGTGCACCGAGGGCTTTCAGGGGGTCCATTACTGCCCCTACTGATGACTGGAGACCCTGCGGGGTCATCATGGCCACCTGGATTCTAATCTGTTCTGTGAGCTGTATTTGCTGTAGCTGCTGTTGCTGGAGGCACACTAGCTGTTCCAAGATCATCTGAATGGCCTGCACGGCTTCCTGCGATGAGGTCAGAGATGTATTACTTGAAGAATGTTGGGAGACAGCCACTTTAGTGTCTGCCATGGTTTCAAGAGTGACATTTGAATTTTGCAGTTTGGATAAAGGATGGAAAGTCATCTCGGGGCTAGAAGCCACGTCTGCCTGATCCTGTTGCCCCGAGTCCTCTGCATTCATGCCGGACTCCTCCTCGGCTCGTTCCAGATGGTCTGTATTGACGTTCGATAGGGAATGACTGCTGGACTGGCTATCATCATGGTCACTCGTGAGGCCTTCAGGAGAGCCTTGTGAATATTCCTCAGGCACTTCATTGCCATCTCCGTCTTTCATGATGACCACTTGCTGACGTTTAGTGCAGTTCCTCTCGTGCTCAAGGAATTCTGCTTCATCAAAGAATTCGGCACAGCACTTGTTGCAGACCCTGGTCTCGTCCATTCGGAACCTCTTCACTTCAGTTCCCGTCTCCTCAGCTTGAGCATTTCGAGGTATCCCTAAAACAAGAGGGTACAGGATTTAAATTAATGACCTTCATACAGCTTTGACAATATTAGACCAATAAAATGCATAAAAGTTAAATCGAGGTATAACACTTTCATCACCAATGTGTCAAAATAAGTCAAATTGTGACAACAGCCATGCAATCTGTTTGTGGTGCTTTATGTTACAGTTCTGTTGCCATCGTACCAAAGTGTTGATTTGACTCCGTATTATTTTGGGGGGCATTTGAGTTTGTCATTGCACTGGGCTGTTGAGAACTTTAAATTTGACTATTGTCCAGAGGGCCAGCAGAGGGCAATCATCTACCTTTGACATTGTCCAGAACAATGTCCAGAAGGACAAAGAGACAAGGGCATTAAATCACTGTGTCTCTGAAACAGGCCACCAAGCACTTGCTAAAAATCTGATCCGTTTCCAGTCCCACATGTGGGGAGAAACCTGTGACCAATACCAAACTAAAATCCAGTCAAATGTGAAACTAGGTTGAACAATAAGCAATGAATGCCTATAAACAAGAAAACACAAGGCCAGGTTTACTATCAAAGATGGGCTGGAAAAAAAAATATATATACAAGGGTGGGGGGGGGGGGGGAATCTATTGTCGATTACCTTCAAGCATTTTCACAGCCTGTGAAAGCCTGATAAGTGCTCCTGTGTGCATTTTAATTTGTCTGCTAACCAACAACTGGGTGTATTGTTAAATGCTAATCCCTCCGAGAAAAGGGGGTTGACCACCTGTTTGCATTTGCCCAAGGAAACTGTTGGACTTGTTAATTGCTCACCAGGAGGCATTGAAGGGTGTCACACACACACACACAATATAAAAGTTGCAAACGTGCATCACACTGTGCTCTATGGGAGGACTCACCCTCCCACATGTGTGCACCATGTTACTGTACAGCTGCTCATATAATGCAATCAACTTCCACGCACCCACGGTTCAACTGAGGAACATCTAACCGTGTACCAGCTGACAAGCTCCACAACATGTCGATTGTGAGGCTTAAATAAAAAAAAAATAAATAAAAAGGAGGCAACGCTCCAGTTAGCCACTCGGCGGCGCATGACCTGTATGTGCTACATGACACGAGGTCAGACGCAACATTCGGTTCGTGCGCGTTGTGTGGCACAAATCTGCACTCTGTCATCAAAAGAAGTTTAAAAAAAAAGCAGCAGAAAAGGTGCACAGACAAGAAAAGTCCAAATCCCTCATTTAACAAAAAACAACAACAACAAAAAAAAAAATAAAAGGTGGTGTGTGTGGCAGCGCTGGAGGCTGCATATGGCAACACCAAAACGCACCCCCACCCAGTCTACACACACAAACCACTGCTCCACCCCCACCTCTCCACATATGTACCAAAGGAAACAGTCATGCATTAAACTGGGGGGGGGGGGGGATTTATTACCTCTAGGCCAACTTACTCCAGAGTCACATTTCATACATATTTTGGGCACCTTTTGTTTAGAAGAAGAAAAAATAAAAAAACCCAAAACCTCTCAGTCTTGGAGGAGCACGCTCACAAACAACCTCCACCGAACGGTGAGAGTTACATTAGACACAGCAAAGAGGTCAGAAAAGCACAGATCTGGAGTCAGATTACAACACAACGGCAACGCAGACTAATGTCTGCCATCAATTAACTGCAAAAACCTGACCAATTAGGGATATCGGAGTGAAATAACGATGCTACTCTGTGTACAGTGTATCGGACACAAACACACGGATCAGCGCGTCAAACACAAACTTCCAAACAACAACAACAACAACAAGTGGCCTGATCGACTGGATCAAAACATTTAAGAAAGAATAAAA
>JAVQJF010009893.1:0-23390 GCA_036023855.1 Gadopsis marmoratus | reverse complement strand
GAATTGTTGGGTCTGTAGATATAGAGTTGGCTTGAACTTGCTCTATATTTACAAGTGCTATGAGATAACTTTGTTATGATATAGCGCTATATAAATAAAATTTGATTTGATTTGATGTTACCCGACAGTCTCCTGTCACTGACTGTAAACACCTGTAGACGTAGAGGTATTGCACTGACGGCCTGGTTGTGATGCAGGTGAAGCAGGAGGCCCAGCAGCAGGCGGATGAGGAGGAGGTGATCTGTATCAAGGAGGAGCCAGAGGACGAGCGGGAGGTGATGGCCACCCTGCTGCTGGACTGCCAGGTGCAGCAGAATCACCTTCCAGAGTCAGAGGTAAGGCTAAAGCTAAAGAATAGTCAGCACGGGACAGAATGAGTTTGGGTTGGAGAAATCAAACAAACCGAATTAAAAGACATTACAAGATACTCCTGGACTGCAGCGTATATCGGACTGTTCCGAACGATTGCGTCTGTTCCTCCAGGCTCAGAGGTCCGTGACGGAGTGGACAGGACTCACAGCAAGCCAGAGAAATCACTCTACAGCCTTCAGCTCAGTCGGACCGAGCGCCTGTGAGTAGATCCGTGGGTGTGACTTTGTAACGTGCACGTGCAGACTTGATTGCAAGGCTACACCACTGCAAACCTTTCCGTGTGTGCGCTCTCAGATCTGGTGCCTCAGTCGGCGGCCTCCTTGCCACCTGGCATCCCACCTCGCCAGGCGGTGCTGCCCTGGACTAAAGAGCTCAGCCTTTACGAAGAATACAAGCTGCGCAGGAACGAGATCCGCCGGCGGAGCCTCAGCAGACGCAGGGAGCTGGAGAAAACGCTGCCTCAGCCGCTGCTGGCGGATCTGGCGAGTTACACAAATATTCTATGTATTCTAATGATGCTCTGATGGAAAAGAAGATGTCCCGTTAAACATTTTTAAGTGACCGTGTCAGAGTGTGTTCTTACAGTTTCCTATGTTTTAACGTAACATTTTGATGACGTTGTGTTGGAAGGTGCGAGAGCGTCGAGAGAAGACCAGACTGAGGGTGGCCAGGTGGAGGGCAAAAAGGAAGCTCCAGGCCTGTGTTAACCAGGCTCCGGTCAGTCATGACTCTGGCTTTCTTTTAATCACAGAAAGGAGTGTCATGATGCAGAGTAAGAGATGGCCCATTTAGCATCTCTGTGTAGGAGATTGAAATGTTTAGATCTGAAAACTCTCATTGAGGCCTGTGATTTTTGAATGAAGCATTCACTGATCGACTTGAGTTACGTTAGTATGGACTCGACTGCCGTCAGTGAGCGACACCTCCTTTAACATATCGGCAGCAGATCCTACAAAAGGTTTCATTGTCAACGCATGACCTACTTGCAGAATACATGGTTTAGTTTTGAATAATTGACAAGTAAGCTGCAATCTACAGGCCTCGAGTATCATTTACACAGAAGGAACCTTTAAGACCTACCTGTCATTTGTCTCTCACTCACTCTCAGGCTCTAGGTGGCGCTGCAGGTCTATCTCAAACTGGCTTTCCCTTCAGCAGCCAGCAGCAGCAGCAGCAGCTCAGAGTGCCTTGTGGTGAGACTTACTTCGGCCTTTTGAAAGTATTTGTTTAACTGTAGCAGGACATTGTAGCATTTTTTTGTTGACGTGTATAAATAAAGTGGGAAATGGCTCGATTCCGTTGGATGCGTGAGCTCAGGCTGCACGGCCTCTCTAACAGTGACTCTGATCAGTTTTGAACAAGGTCGCAGGGCCACAGTTCTGTTTCCTCCAAAACATCCTGTGGCTGAATTCACCATCTGTCACGCAGACATAACTCCCCAGCTACAAAAACAGAGGGACTTGTCAAAATTAGATCTTCTGATAATGTAGTTGGGGAACACAGGCCGTTTTCCCCCATTGATTAAGCCAAGTCATATAGTTTTAAAGAGCAGGGGACAATTTTTACCGCGTTTACCACATCTACTGACATATTCCCATAAAGGCCTGTTAGGGGCCTGTAAATGTTACTGATGCACAATAGAGTGAGTCGTTTCTTTCCTTTATTTTTTGAAATTGGGTGTAATTAATAGAAAATGTGGGGGTCCGCAGACAGTGCTACTCGTCGCTCGCTACCTTTTTAACTGTTGTAATTATCTTGTGTTCCAGCCGTCACCTCCAGTAGTCGTCAGAGGCAGAGCTCAGCGCCGCCGCAGACAAACGGCTTCCTCAACATGTCGGCAGCAAACGGCATCTCCTCCTCTCTCCCCTTCATACCCCCCACCTCCTCTTCTCTGCTCCTCGGAGGCCCCAACATGGCTCCTCACCAGCACACTGTGACGTCTTCGTCCTCCTCCTACCCCCACGTCGGCGTCTCTCTGACAGACGCTGACCTCTTGCAGCGAGATGTTTGACATGAGAGCTGTGCACAGAGCGCTTCTAGGATTGAGGGATGTGAATGTGTTGTCAAGCCAATGGCGCTTCATTGATCAACACACGAGGCGTTTTCAGACCAAACTGTCCTGCCGTTAGGAACGCTAAAGTGACGTACGCCAGCCGGCGGTTGGTATAGCACCCGTTCATTATACGCTCTAAGCCTGGACTGCACTTTTTTTTTTATGGCTACCGTTACGAACTGTTACACGGCTTTTTAAAGATGGCTGTTGTTCCTGTGTTAGACCGGTCGCTATACTCTTACGTCGCTCAAGGTTCCTCCTGTGCTGGGAGAGTACCTACTCTGAAGTAGGAGCTCAAAAAGTCCATCAAAATGGCATTTTAAGGACTACGACCATTCACAGTTCTTGCAGCGCGAACACAATAAGCAAAAGGGATGTGCCCTCGAACTACGAAAAAGTTCCTCCGGTCCGAAAAAACGCCTAATGAAACTTGTGATTTTGCTTCTCGTACACAATGAAAGCAGAGCCTTCGTGCTAAAACTGAACACACTAGTTTACAGAGCATAGATGATGTTTCAGTCCATGGTGGAAACTCATACATTAAAATATAAAACACTTCCACAACAACATTTGGAATCTTATGTGAAATAATTCTCCTATACACAGGAAATGTATAAATTATTTCAAGTCAGATACAAGTCAGATGTTGACAGATAATGTCAACATGTGTGTGTGTGTGTGTGTGTGTATATATATATATATATATATATATATATATACACACACGTGGAAACCTTCAAGAGCAAATTCACTCTCCTGTATTTTGCTCAAGTGAAATGTTGGTTTGATTTTGTGGTTTGGCCAACTCACAGAATCAACAGAAGATTGACAGTCGCCAGATAAAAATGTGGAGCCTGAAACGCTGTTCTGTTCCAATAAATGCAGCCAAAATGAGCACCGTGTTGAACTTTTCTTTTAACAAAGCTCGACTCGTCCTACACCGATGACACGTGTATTGAGATAAGCCAAGAGCATAGGTTCAGATAACACTGCAGTTTGTTGAAAGAGTTATTTAGGTTGCTGCAATCATCCTCCCTCTTCGTACTAAGACATCTGCAGTCTACAGCTCAGCAGAAGCAGTTGGCGCCTTCGTGCTGGTTGGCATTATTTTAGTTTAGCAAAGATTAAGACTCTTGAAGCGTAATCTGCATTTCACGAGGAATTATTTTTTGGAACATATAGTCAGACTGATTTAATATTTATGGCCAATGTATTTCTTAGGCCAAACGGAAATGTTTTAATGTGAGTGTGTGTGACCATTATCACTTTTAATAAACCTTGCCTTTAGGTTAGTCACTGCATTAATAAATGTTAGTTGTGTTGCTGAGAAGCAGTTACAACTTGTGGCGTTGCAGTTTTAAAGTATGTAGAAAAGGTTTTAAAAAGTCTGGAATCTAACTTCGTGAATTCCAGTGACAAATAACTATTGAAATGTACATTTGACATCCAAGGTTTTGTACTTAAGACTTAAAGAAAAAATTGAAACCTACCCTTTAAAGGCCCTTTACCATTTCATAGGAACAGATAGGCAAAGTATTTTTAAACTTAGGCTTTATTTTTACACATGGGGTTAATGAACGTGTTATTCAAAAGGGAGTAAAACATAAAATCATAAATGATATACGCGGGGGGTTCTTGTTTGCCTACCATGTAAAAGTCATCCATCATTTTGAAGAGATGTTCAGAACTACAGTGTGAACATAGTCTAGGGTTGTGTGTGTTCTATCCATTGACTATCTTCTGAGAGATGGCTGCCGGCAGCGTGTAGAACAGCAGGGCGAGGAACAGCACCGTGATGAGCAGGATCAGGGCGATGATGATGTACTTCTTGTAGCTGCGCCACACCAAGTGGAAGAAACACTTGAAGGGATTGACGAACCATGAGAAGGAGGTGTCCGGACGACTGGGGGAGGGGGATAAAGAGAGAGAAATGTTGCTTTTTGTTCTTCTTTGTTCATTTTGGATGATCGTCGGAGCCTCGACGACAACACATCCGATAAGTAGTCTGGGTTTTGTGCAGAGTTACACTGTAAAAGTGGGTGAAGATGGCAACTAAACTGAGGTCAAACCAGATTTGAGTTTGTTTAGAGAGGCTTACTTTGGTTTGGGCAGCGGCTCCGGCTCCTTGCGAGCTCGGCCAACTGGATTTTTCTCTGCCTCCTCAGCTGTGACGAGGTGAAACTCCGCCTCCACTTTCCCCTGAAGGATTCAGAGCCCACGACACACCTGTCAGTCAAAGTCTCACAGAGTGTTTGTCATTCTGTTTGACTTGATTTGTGTGTGTGTGTGTACCGTCAGCTCCCCAGACTTGCTGAAGGGCCACCAGCCTCGTGCTCTCTTCTGCTGGAAGATGGAGATTTTCTCGGTCCCGTCCGTCAACATGTCCACCTTGCATGACTTTGCCGTCTTCGCCCCCCGAGGGAATCCGTGGAGGTCTAGCTCCAACGTGCCTACGCCCACGCACACAAACACACCCTGGATCAGTCAAATATACAAATAGAGGAGCACGGGTACGCATGGAGAAGCAGTCACACACCCACCTAGGAAGTCGTCGGAGGACAGCGTCTCAAAGTCCCAGACCTGCAGACTGAGGATACCAGGAAGCTTCTGCTCTGTTTTATCCAGAGAGAAGATGCTCTCCCTCTTCCTCACCACTATAACCTGCGAGAGCGAGCGGACAAGAGAGAGGCGTTGACAGTAGCCGTGTTTCCATTCAATTGTCGCCTCGCGAATTATCAAGCAAACCTTTGAAATGTGGCAAAAGAGACACGAGAACCAGGTGGGTTTCCATCAGCTGGTTTGGAGCGAATAAACTAGGCCCGTTGCAAAGTGTAGTTTTATCAGAAGTTGGCGGTACAGGGTGCAGGGAAGAAGTAGTACCGGAAACAAAGCAAGTCGCCGTGGCCATCTATGGGCCAACAATGGAGAGAGGTCCTCAGGAATATGTTTCTATTGGACTAACTTGAAATGTTCTTTCGTGTCGGCCATGTTTCATGCCGGGCGGAGACAAAGATGTGGAGAACAGTTCAGTGGAGACAGCTGATCATGACCTATGATTTAAAGGTGATTCCATCTCCCACTTAGCGCATCAACTCTTTTTCGACAAAGGCAAAAACTGCCGCACGCCAGTATGAAATTGTTTTTTTTTGCCATACGGCTTTTGTAATGCAGTGCTTTTATGGAACCACGACTAATGTGACATTGGTTCACTCTTGCAGTTAATAAAGGCCTGGAAGCGTCGCTGGGGACTCGAGGTCATGGTTACCTCAGCAGGGTTGCGTCTGACTGTGTATTCGTCAGTACCTTTTCAGCAGGCAGGTAGCTGAAGGGGAACACAAAGCGCCAGTTGAAGTTGCCTTCTCCGGTCAGAGAGTTGTAGTGGACGTCTGTCTCCTGTCGGTCATCCTCTAAACCTTTCAGCCAGCTACAGAGAAAGATTCAAAGTGTTTACACAGCGATCTTTCTAGACATACAGTCTGGATATAAAAAGGGAGGTTTCCGTACAGGAAAATGTATTGTATTGAAATATCTGCATTTGGAACAGACAGGGAAAGAGCTTGTAATTACCCCTTGACGTAGATATCACTGGACTGTTGACCGGTCAGGAAGTTGCTGTCCTCCAGAATCACATCCTCAGTGTTCCAGATGATGATACGCAGCTCGTACCTGAACACGCACAGCTGGAGTGTTAGTTGCCCTTTAAAAAGCACAGAAATAAGTAACAAATTGGCCTTCAGGTGCTGAAAGAGACGGCGCTCACCCTTTTGGTTTTCGAGGCGAAATGTCCACTGAAGGTCCCGGATGAGGCATGTCCATGGGAAACATGTCTACCCACATCTGGACCTGACCCTGCGCGCACGCACACAGGACAGGAGTCAAGAACTGTTCCTTAGGATTAGTGCCAGAAAGATGCTTCTGCAAAGAAACATCGCAACTCTGGTGGCAGCCGTGAGAGAATGTAGCAAACCTCAGCAGCACCTTCACTCTGAAAGACTGAGGCTGCTGGAGCAGTTAAAACGCCTGCTCTGGCTTTGAAGCAGGATTTGCCAGCCTGATAAAACCAATTCCTTTCTGTTGTCGGAAGAAAGGTTTTATCACATCACGTTAAGAGAGCGGTGAACTTTTGTCAGATGATGTTAAAAGTACCTGGTCCATGCCGGGCCGGGCCTTGTTGAACAGAGTTCTGGTCTCGATGTGTTCTGGTACCAGCTTGCATCCCACAGCTTGGATCTCCGCCCAGCGGTGCAGGATCTTCAGTGACAAGTGCTCGTAGGACTCCTCCGGCTGGTCTGAGACGTGCACACATCATAATCATTAATGACACACACAGCACAAGATTATTATGAAAAACTAATATTAAGAACGAGACCGCTGTTGTCACCATTTAGGCTCAGAATCCAAATACTGTACATTAGTAAACACCTAAAATCCCTATATCCGGTCACAACTACACTATAGTGAGTTATTAAATGTTTAAATAGTGCTTTTAAATGCTCAATAGAGGGTGTTAAAGCAAAGTGTAATGGATTAATGGTTCCAGTCTTCACCTTCATGCATGAAGAGCGTCTTGCCAGTGAAGACCTTGTCGGCCAGAGTGATGCGTCCTGGTCTGAAATGAGGACCGTCCAGACCGTTGTCTCTGCACAGCTTAGCCAACAGCTCTGATGGCTTCAGGCAGTCTCTCCAGGCATTATAACCGTCACTGACACAAACAGAGAGGGGCAGAGGACGCACAGTAACTTGCTTTAGTTTGGTTATTATACACATTACAAAGTTTTAATTTAGATGAAGATGACAACTGTTCACCAAATAAGAGCACAGAGATGAAGTAGGTATGATGTAAGAGTTACCCCAACCAGCAGGTCTTCCCTAAATGAACCAAGTGGAACTCACCCTGGCTCAAAAACAGAACGAGCTGAAGGAAGGAAGGCAGACGACTTACAGGCTGTACTCAGTGGGGATTCCACAGGTGGCTCTGTGCCTGCTGTAGAATCGGTTCTCCAGGTCAATGCGGGTCTCTCCTATCAGGTCGTCCCCTCCCACCAAGTCATGGTCATAGATCACCACCGACAGCAGAGACTCCTGAGGAAAGGTCGCCTGCATCTCGAAGGACCTGGAAGACGGGAGGAAGGAGAAACAGCTTGTCAGGCTTAAAAAATGGGGTGAGCTGTCGTCAGCCAGGCACGTACCTTCCAAACACAGGATTCAGCTGTTTAGGGATGTAGTTGTCTCTGTCTTTGATTTCATGCTTGCCAAGCCGAATAACAATGTACGGGTCCGACTTCCCGTCCGGGTCAGCTGGGTGCAGGTTAGACGCCTGGGGAGAGCAGCAAGAACGTGACTTAACATGATAAGATAAAACACAGTGGTTTAGTCTCATACAACTAAGAGGGTTCTGGATTTGAACCCCGTGTATGGAATTTGTTTACGTGAAGTTTGCCTGGCTTCCCTAATTATCAGTGGGCTCATGGACGGGACTCAGTGAAGTCACTTGAGATGACAAAATCAAAAAGCAAGGACTATGTTGGGAACGTTATTTTGCATGCAAAAATGACAACGATACAATTAACGTGGAGGATGTTGAAGTCACGTTATTATTTTGTAATATACTGCTTTGCACCCAAAGAAGGGACTTTTCAGATGGCAGAAACTAAACGTAGACCGTGGTACGTCTGCATGTGCATTCCTTTAACCCTTTAAATTGACTCAGAAAGTAAAACTGATCCTCAGAAATTAGGACGCACCGAGACGATGTAAACCCGTATGAGGACTTGGACCGAGCTGTTGGGGGGGATTCCTCTGTTGATTCTGAAGTGCCCAGGGTCAGGGTCTTCGTGCCTGTCCTCTGCCTTGTCCTCAGACAGTTTATACAGGCAGAATCGTCCCTGCAGAACAGAATATGCACATAGTGGATCAGGTCAATAGTGAACATATGTCAGGTAGCACACCCATAGAGGATAAAATCACCTTAAATTTGCCAACGAATCTCTCCTCAGACGCCCCCTCTTCCTCGTTGGCTTTCCCTCTGAACAGCTCGTATGTGTTCACCCAGTCGTCGAAAGGCCCAAACTCTGCCTCCAGCTCCTTGTTGTACAGCTGCAGAGAGATTGTCATACTCACTGTACGGGTCAAAGGAAATCTATCCACGTGAAATTCTGCACGCCTTTCATTCTGAACATGTAGTTTGGTAGTAAAACAGGCCGACCTGTTTGATCTCGTTGGACTTTCAGTGTTTGTGAACCCGAGTACCTTGAGCGTGGCTAATTTAGGTTGTAGACCCAGGTTTGGCTCCAGGGTTCCTTTCCCCTTCTGCTTCTTCTTCCTCTCCGCGTCCGACTGGCTGACTGATGGAACAGAACAAAACACGTTTTCAACCCCCGGATGTGAAGAGGAAGCAAAAACATGCATTTGCATTGTGATGACACAGCAGTTCACAGCAGGATCCAGTCAGTTCACTCGGAAACCTACGAGTAACGGCGGTGATTTAAACCAAGTTCCCTTCATGTCCACCAGAAGAAACACAAAGGATGAAAGGGTTCCCGTGTTAGCATATGAAAAGTACCATCATTCATTTGTTTCAGCTTCACATCTTTCAAATGCTGCCCAGCCGAACGATAAAGAACACCATACTGATCCCTCTGGAATAAAACCATAAGTAACTGTACACCCAGTAAAGTGGCCACCACCACTTTGTCCACTGCATAAAGTACGCAAGAAAAACAGAGTAGAAGCTGGAGGGTAACAGTGGTAGCTGCAGGGCAGATCGTGCAGTGACAGAACCACACATCCAGAACATCAACAGTGAGACATTCTAAACTTACAACAAACCAAAACAGAAAACAGCTGCATGCCTTTGTCCTTACCTAAGGAGTCTATTCCATCGCTGAGCAAGCTGCTGTACGGCAAAGCTGCAACGCACAACAGTGTGTGTGTGTGTGTGGTGGGTCAGGGTAAAATCAAAATAAAGAATGGGATAACCCTTCATGAGACCAAGTTATACTTGCAATATTTCTATTAGACCTAAACTGACAGTATCGGTGGTGTAGAGAACAAGTAAAGATTCTGCTGATCACAATTACTGCCGAGATCATGCTGATGTGGGATGTACGTTTCGGTACATGTAGGTAAATGCTCACTGTAAATGGGGCACGTGGGCCACTCTGGTTCCCCTCTAGTGTGTCGGCAAAGTATTAGTAAGCGTGTCCCAATAGGGCACCCAAGAAAAGGGAAAAACTGTAGGTTGAGTTGAGACAAAGTTAAAGGGGAAAGAGCTTGGTGAAAAAAGTGTTAAAATCTATTGCAGATTAGTGCCTTTCAGACTTAAATCACATCCCAGACCACTAATATGGACCTTTCTGACATTAAATTCAACAAAACACAACACAGAGCGACTTCAACATGACTGATGGAGGCCGTAATGTCACATGAGAGGAGTTCTTACCCTTTTCAAAGACGTGAGGGAACGGCGAGTCGTCCCTCTGTCTGGCCTGGAACGCAAACGTGAACCCATTTATACTATTGAAAAATTAGTTTTTAGATCTTTTGCAACAAAACTCAACAATCGCAGCTACCTGTTTCTCAACGGATGCGTAGTACTTGGACCACCAGTCGATGACGCACTCTGCCGATTCGTCAGCAATGGTCCGCCTCCTCCGCTTGGTGGAACGGCCACGAGTGCTCTTTGTTCTGCTGTCCTGGATTTAAAATACACACACATGCAAACACATATTTAGAGAGTGGTGCATGTGATCCAAGATAACATAGATATCTATGTTATCTTTGCAGTAACTTTCACCGTTTTCTTCCTTGGCTCGCCCTTAAGGGTGGGCGGGGCTGGAGGCGGGGCTCCATCCTCCACAGTGATCAGGACATCCTGATTTGTCAGTGGTACAGTTGAACTGGAGTCTCCAGCGGGCTTGGACAGTCCTACTGGACAAGAGACAGCGATAAATCTTCATATGAGACAAGACCAAGTAAGCCCAGACCTGCTGGACTGGAGGATCAATCATATTTTTATCCTGTATCATCATCGCTTTTTTATTATTCCAATGGGAATACTGACAAAACGTCTGAACACCGTCCACTAACTGGGCATTCTCTGGAGCTTTCAGCCATAGGAGCAGTTGGAGGTTGATGTTGACTGTTTTTTCCAAAACCAATATTGAATCTTGAAGCTCAGTAGGCACACTGCTTACGTGCTCTGAACATCTGGCATTTTAGGAGCCAAGAACACCTTCGTTTTTTTCAGTTTACAAAAGAGCCTGGTTTTGTTTTTCTCTGCTGTCCAATCGGAAGAATAGACAGCAGGCAAATTAACAGTAACAAAAACAGTGGAAAATGTAGCATTTATTACCCTCGGCGCTTTGTGGCTCTGGTGTCAGTGCAGGTCCAGGGGTGTATGTGACCGTGGGTGGTTTGGGTCTCTGTATGGGAGCAGGCAGGGCTGGAGGTGGTGTGTATTTGAAGGCCTTGAGGTTGTTGACAATGTGGTTTCCGACCAAAGTGCTGCGACCAAAGGCCCGCCAATCCACAACGGTGATGCTGAGAGGAGGGTGGAGGTGTTCGTTCTCGGGTAGCTCCTGAAGGCCGGCAGAAAAAAAAAAAAGAGTAGAGCTCTTGAGTTCAAATGAATTCACCGGTCCAATAAATGCATTGATTACCCGGGCCAGACTATCCAGGGATGCCCTGGTTCCATAGTATGCTATGTGGCCAAAGGTATGTGGACACCTGAACATTACACCCATACGTGATTGGTGAACATGTCATTCCAAACCAATCTGCTATCTATCAGCTTTCAACAAGATGTAGGAAGCTAACTGCCGGGATTTGCTCCCAGTGAGGTCCAGAACAGGTGGTGTTGAGTGATAAGGTCTGGCTCACAGTTCTTCTACACCAAACTGGGAAAATCCATTTCTTTCTGGACCTGGATTTGTGTATGGTGTTGAAATAGAAAATGGCCTCACTTCATACTGCTGCCACAAAGTTGGGGTGTCCATATAGATTTGGCCATATAGTGCATGCAGACCAATGGGCTTGCAGGACCCCCCCCCCAGTAATTTTGCCATGCTGCACTTGTGTTATGATTTACTATAAATGCTGTGTTGGTCTTACCAGCTCTATGGCGTCAACCAGCGTGGTGAAGTTTGGGTTAGACTTGTACTTCTGAATGACGGAGGAACGCAGTGTTTTACCTGCACACTCTATGAAGACCTAGAGAAAGAGAGATGGGGTTTATCATTTCATTTCGTGACATTTGTTCGTAACGTGTCAGTTAACTGGCTACCAGGATCCCGCATCTGTATTCCTGAACAGCATCGAGGGTCTAAGGATGGAGGACAGAGGGCGATCGGTGGTTTGCGATATATAAAAAGATAATTGTCTCGACTTGATATGTTGACATGTTGTGGTCCTGCAGTCAGAAAGGAGCACATACTCGACTAAGTAAAGACACGACACACCGTTGAACCAACTTCACCTCCATCTGCAGTGAAGTCGAGGTGAAATGCTCATTCACGTCCATTCAGACACACCTGAAAATATGGACTCTAAAAAGGAAGCAGAGGCCTGAAGTGGGACACGGCCTGGTCGTGTCGTGTTTGTGTGTGTACCTGTGGCCGATCGACAGACAGTAACTGAACCTTCTTCAGCTCCCTCAGACCCCAGAATAACACCTGATGTAGAGAACACACACACACACAAAGGTTGTCCTAAGTAGAATATTGTGTTGGAGGCCCAAAGTGTTATTTGTTGACTACACGTTGAAAGCAGAAAAATAAGTCACCATTTAAAAACAAAAGTTTTTCTCCCAGAGAAAATATATATTACATTTATTTAGTTATATTTACGTTTTCAACGGTGGAAAGTAACTAAATACAGTGAACAGGAGGTGCTGGGATCGAACCACCAACCCTGGGGTTAATGGACGACCGCACTACCCTCTCAGCCACACACACACACACACCTCCAGCCTGTAGGCGCTGAGAACAGGTCTGATGTTGGCAGGAACCGTGTAGGTGCCTCCTTCCTGCTCCTGCAACGGCGGCAGTCTCTGCGCTCCAGACTTTGAGATCTGCACATTGATTCCACAGACACTCATTGTTATTGCTTCGTTCTTTATTCTCAGCTCTTCATTATTGTCTCACCCTGCAATCATCGCGATGGAAACTGAATGGCTGTTGAGACGACCGACTGACCTGCAGCAGTTCAAACGCAGCCAGCAGGTCTCCCCCCGACTGGTTGCCGCAATGCAGTGGGCTGTACTGCAGAGTTGGAGGTGTGTAGGGGTCAGAGGACAACCTAACCTCCGGCACCGCCACCGTGGCTCCCAGATACTCCGCCTTACCCTGCACACCGACATCAGAGAGAGGAGGTCACGAGTTCAATTCAAAGAGTCAGCAGCAAAATTTCGAAAACCGTGATTAAACTGGTACTTGATAAATCTTTTGATCCATTACCAGAGCGTCTTCGTCGTACACCTCGATGAGAATGCGCGGCGGCTCCTGCTGGATGTGCTGCAGACTTCCACTCAGCAGCAGGCGGCTCATCGGCAAACACTGATTCCATGTCGGACTGAGAGTCTGACTGATCACCTGACAGGAACACACACACACACAAATCAGACCTGGACAGCAGCAGCTCTGCAGACACAGTATCCCAGAGGAAGTGACCTGGAACACACACACACACTTACAATGGTGGTTTGGCTGTGTGACAGATAGGTGACTCGAGCAAAAGGGTCAGACAGGCCGGTGTTGTCTGCAGCGATCAGACCACGAGCCTGATACATGTGGCACCTCAACTGGAACTCATGCCTCTCTGGAGACACACACACAGTTTATCCACATCACAAAAACATTTCTTCAATTACCATTAGTGGCGTCTAGTGTAACTCGACTTACTTGAAACCGTTTGTAGCTGGTACGATATGGAAATGAAGGTAAACCGGTACCTTTCCTGTAAATTGTATTATCCGCACATTCAAATGCCAGAAGCAAATGCTGACGACAGAATTAGGTTTAGTATCTACGCCGTAGCAGGTCGACAGCGACCGCCGGTGTGAAATTCAAAGACAGAATGCCAAAAAAACAAACGCACACAAAAATGGAGTGTCTCTCACCTGTGCAGTGCAGATGTGATGGAGGGCTGCTGTCGTCAGCGCCCCCTGTGGCTGGACTGAATCCTGCAGGTAGGTCGTCCAGCATGTGAATGGAGTCTGACCAGGTTCCACACCACAGATACACGTCCAGCTTCGCTTGCACCGACAGGCCTGCAACACGCTTCCCTGGAGGCTGAGCGCGCACACACACACACACGCACACACACACACACATATATGTGTATTAGTCTTTGTCTACCGACCTTCCTACATTAAATGACTTCAGTTTAAAGTTCTGCGTATGTGCGTGTACCTTCAGGAACAGTGTTATTATCTTGCCACAGTTCATTCCTCGTTCCTCCTGGCTGCTGGAGAACAGCAGGTCTCTGGCTCGGATGCGGGCGTACGCAACACGCTTGTTGTTGCTCAGCAACCACACGAAGATGTCGGGCACTGTGTGCTGGGGCTGCAGTGTGTGAAGGCGCGGGGCGAGTGTATAGGAAAAAGTTAGGATGCACAAGGTAAGTAAAGAAAACAGCGATGTCTTGCGCACAAATTGTCAGGATGGACATGAAACGCACACACAGGGTGAACCCCGTACCTCCTCCACAAGAAAGCGTAGTCTGTGTGTGAGTTTCGTTGCATCCTGCAGCATCTCTTTCACACCTCCAGCTTTCCTCTTCTTCTCGAACAAAGACTGGGCCTCTCCTATCAGACTCTCCTGCAACACACACGTTGTTGGTTGTTGTAATGCATGGTTCCTACACGTTTGGTGCAAATGATCTGTGCATGTTAGGCTTTATGTAACACATTTTATATGAACTGCTGACCTGGAAAAACCTCCCGTGTGTCTAGACCCTAGAGGTCATCACAAATGGCACACATGGAACATTTTTGCAGCTAAAAACCAGTCCACCGATGTTGGCAGAGCTAGTACTAGGCTGTGCTTTCAGAGTGTGTGTGTCTCAGATTTTCCCACCAGTTCCTGTTTACACATGGTGAGGCGTTTCTTGTCCAGCTGCGTCAGGTAGCTCGACTTCAGCTCCGTCTTCAGCTTGGCCTCTGCTGCTGCTATGAAACTCCTGAAGGCAAACAGAGCACATGTGTGGTCCACTGCTGTTTCTTATGCCTAAACAACACAACTCTTCCCCATCAATACTTCAGTGTCCATTTGTCTTGCTGATGCTGATGATACAGTTTTATATGCTCCTGGTTCGGCCCAAGCCCTGTCTCGTCTTCAGTCTGCCTTTGATGCTTCTCAGTTATCGCTCCTTAATCACAGACTAGTTTTAAACGTAGAATACTCGAAGTACATGGTATTCTGCAGCACTACAGTCCCACATTCCCCTTGGTGATTTTAAAGCTGTACTAGTCATTTTGTCTTCAGTTTACTGATTTAGTTTTTGTGACCGTTTCTTGTTCTAAGGTCTCTCTTGAAAAAGAGATTGTGGTGGTGGGGCATGGTTTGGAGCGCAGCTGCAGTGGGGGGAGCGAGAGGTGGAGCGGCGGCTCAAGCTGCAGGTGGTTATCTAATTAAGATCTGGTGTTTATAGTAACGGGGGAGGCGGCCTGCAGACTGGCGACGCCGGAGGATGGCCTGGCAGCGTGAGCTTGCTTTAAATAAACCTGAGCGTCCTGCTAAACAACTGTGTCCGGCCGTGTTTCTGTGTTCCTCAGGGTAACCCGGGAGCAAGCCTGCTACAGAGATCTTAATCTCAACGAGACTGCTCGAATAAATAAAGATTAAATAAAGAAAAAACAACAACATATTCAACACTGACAGAGATGCCCGTGGGCTCCCGTACACAGGTCAGCAACGGTCACCTTTTTGCAGGCTTGACTATGACTACTGAGGTCACTTGTTAGGAAAACTGAAATATTCCGCAGGTCTTTAAGTTTCCCAGTTATGACACAAATATATACTTTCTCATGATGGAGCAACGAGAAGCTTGTTGTCGCCAAAAAACCTGTGTACAACATACAGCCACGCTGCGATGAAACGCTTTCCTATAAAATAAAAAGAAAATGACAAAGCAACAGATTGTTCATGTTTATAAAAGAAAATCAAACGTGTAAGACGAATGATAAAGAAAAACCATATGAAGCGATGACGTTAAAACATGCCGACATTACCAAAACATTGCCGTGAGACACAAACAGTTCTATCATCCTCGGATTAGTTTGTCTGAATACCTGGCGTCCATACAGAATTCTTTGAGGATGATCCGGAGCAGCTGCTCCGCCCCTGGATCTAACTTCTTGTGTAGCTCGGCTGCGCTGTCCACGCCCTCCTCCTGAGAGACAAGATTGTTTTTATTTTATTAGGATGGCTGTGGAGGCTGATCATAGAGCTGTCAGACAGGTTTTTAAAATCCAGAAGCTCTAGTGACTTTCCACTATAAGAACTCAACAGTATAGATCAACAGTAAAGAGATATTGTAGCACACTCATCAACTTAACTGATTTACCCCAAATGTGATCAGAGAAAAAACGCATGGTATGGGCACGTGTGTGTTTGTGCGTGTACATACAAACAGAATAGCCATGTTCTCCAGCATATTCGAGTTGTAGAGTCGGTAGGTTCTGTCCTCCCAGTGACTCAGAACATTAATACACGGCTTCTGCTTCTCCAACGGCAGATACATGTAGTACCTGAATGTACACACAAGCACGCAGACATCCGCACAATGAAATGGGAAACTGCAAAGAACAATAATATACTGTACGCTAGGAAACACTCTTCTTTGCGGGAACCGAAAGTCACTGAGGAAAAAGGAGCAACAGCCCTTCTTTACTTTACTCCTACCGATAATAAATATCTCTCAGAAACATCTAGTTTTGCTGCTATAGCCGTACTTGGTCTGGTATGACCAGTAGCTTTTTGTGGCTAACGTTAGCAAACTTTAGATAGTGCTGCTGACAGCACAGAGTCATTTGCTGACCTTTTCCTCCAACTTTTCCACAGTCAGGAATGTACAGATGTAGCCAACAAAGGCTCCAAAGACTCTTGGACAGTTAAGTGAAATTCTGTTTGTCAGAGAATAACATCGAACATCAAGAATCAAACAACCATGTGACTCAACTTGTTTCCGTCGACGATGAGCGGTCTTTCCGGAGGCGTGCTGGACTTGGCGGTCAAGGTCGCGTCCTGAGGCTCTCTGAGTAGGAGGGGGGATGTCGGCGAGGTGGAGAGGGGGCTGAGGGAGGAGGAGCCTAATGTGTCGCTGCTGTCCGGGACGTCCAGCGCTCTTCTCCTGCGACTGATGGCGGGGCTGGGGACACCGGCGATGGGCTGGCCTGCAGACTCCAAGACATTACCGTAGTTACCTGAGGGAGGAAACAAAAGTGTGTATCACCGGCAGTGGTGGAAAGTAACTGAGCACAGTTACTAAAGTACAATTTCCAGCCATTTTCTGCTACATTAAAACTTCTCACTACAACCAGTGGATCATCTTTAGTTAGTAGTTATGTTCCAGATTAAGATTAAAGTGTTCTACGCGTGAATTCATCAATAATCAGTAATCAGTCTTTTACTTTTGGCACTTATGTACAAGTATATTTTGATGCTAATACTGTGGTATTTTAAACACCGTCGTCTTCCTGCAACAACTCAAGAGATCTGGCAACTCACCCAGGGAGAACTCGAAGCTGATGGGCCTGTCGCCGATCTTCCTGTCAATCATGGTGGCTTCAAACAACGCCCCGAACAGCAGAAACCTCTCGCTGTCTGCATCATGCTGGACACACAAACACATTTACAGAGGGGTAACTGGAACTCCCGGGTCCGTCACGTGATGCACAATGGGCCCGAAAATACTTTCCCCCCCCCATAGATTTACACTGTGAAAGAGACATCTGTAAATCAGTGGATAATGTTTCTTTTTTTTCAGCCAGTACAAACACTATTTAACACTATTTCCAACAACTCTGTTCAAAATTCCACGGTGGCCGCGCGCCAATCTCACCAAACAAAAAGCTGAAGCAAATATGAAATATTTCTAACCAATTTGTGTGACTGTGTTTCTATGTTGGGGAACATTTCGGATATTATTACCACCACAGGAGGAGGCTCCACGGGCAGGACCTCGGCTGCCGTAGCTTTTCCGTCATCAGCAGCTCCTCCCGCTGCTCCTCCTGCTCCTCCTCCAGCAGGAGCCTTACCATCCTTTCCTGCACCCTTCCCTGCTTTAGCGTCCTTCACAATTTTGAGTTTGGACTCCGAACCCGTTCCCCCTGCTAGGATCTCCACCACCAGCTCCATGTAGACCCGGCCCCTGTTTGTTGTTGGCTCGTTATCATCAGTTTATCTCATGATAAAAAGATCTGAATAATTATCATCTTTTTAACACTCACCTGTAGGACACGCCCTCTCCGATGCCCTCATTGAGCTCCACTGTGTCATCGCCTAATGAAAAGTTTCGGGCAGAGCCATACAGGTTAATCCAAGCGGGACCAAATGTTGGTAAAAACCCTGGAGACAGAGGGAAAGAGAATACGATGAGAGAGGAAACAAGATGATCATCGCCATGAGCCAAACAACAATCCCTCTCCCTAATGATTCTTCCCATCTGGATTATGATTCCTGCCTTTCCTCGCTTCCTTCCGCCTCTCCTTCCCCTTCAACTCTTCCCCCTTCCTTCATGACTTTATCTCTGCTCCATCCCTCCCTTCGCCTCTCCTTACCTCTGTCACCATCCTGTTCATTGGAGATGCGTCTCAAGTCAAAGTAATGGGTTCCTATGGCAACATCACTCATGCTTCCCTCATCCCAGACCTACGAGGAGAAACAAGCCAAAATCCTGCGACATTTATACATGTGTCATGTATAATGTAACTGCTCATTTAAATATAATCTTTTTAGGAGTGTTTATATTTGCAGGAGGTTGGTCTTTCCTCTCCGACATAATAACGTTCAGACCTGGATCTTCAGTCTCTGACACAGAGGGGGAAACATCTCTGTGAAGACGATCTGCTCATTCCACACCGGGTCAGCTGTGGACTTCTGAGTAGCTGTACGGCCCTGAGACACACGGCAAAGCGACAAGAAGACGATTTAGACGTGCGTAAAACAACTTTCCAAACGTGAGCTAAAACCTAACACGACTGACTGAAAGGCAGAGGCAGCACAATGTCGTCTGCTAGCAAGTTGATATTCAACCCACCACTTTTTTGAAGAAGCTGACCACTACATATGGGTCTATGAGTGCTGTGTTGTCCCCTACGAAGGCCTTGGTGACATTGGCCATGATGCTGGAGTTGTTCCGTGGAAGGCCTTCAGCGCGATAGACCTTCACACAGAAACGAGCCCAGGGTCGCTCGGAGGGAAAACCTTCTGGTATGAGCAGGTTCCTGAGGAAAAGGGACATCACAGCGACACACGCAAACATCTCAACCCAGCTCAAACAGATTCACAAAGGCCTTTTTAAAAACCTGGTTTATCAGCAACAACTTGAGAGAAAACAAATGACAGCAAGACTGAGTCCCGCTAATGCCCCCGAGAGGCTGCAATGGTGATTAAATCAAATAAGATATCTCCCGTGCAAAATTCTTATGCTGATCTGACTGTGGCGCAAGATGAAACCTCAAAGTGTCCACAATAGAGACAGTTAATCCACTGGAGAGCATGAATGTGCCCCGCAGGGTTTTAAAATGTACTGCATGCAAGTGGAAATGTTAAGACTAACATTGGGGCTTGGCAAAGGGTCACGGGGTCACCAAAATCACTGGGATCTATCCTCTGGGAACCATAAGTGTTCACAACAACACAAAAAGCATGTACTTCCAAGAGGCAGAGGTTTAATTGTTCACATGTTATCCAAAAGTAGAAGAGTGTCATCTGCATATAAAGAGACATTGAAATTAATAGCATATGCTATTGGAACAAGGTATAAAGAGGAATAAAATGGGTAATAAATGGTTACAAGTGCACAACCCTTTCAGTGGAGAATATGTAATATTAAATGTTACTACATTTTCAACATGCATAAACATATTGTTTCTTTTTGTACATCTCTTCAAATTCCAGCCAGATATCTTTGGAGATTTTTAGTTTCCTACAAATTTAGGTTTCTACAATCTGAAGTGACGGTGGGACAGTTTACACTGAGGACGTGGAAGACATCGTATGACATATTCTACCTCACAACTACCGTCACGCCATACCTTTCCGATATCATTCCCGAAAGCAGGAACACTGCAAAACAACATTTAGAAAAATTATGGCTATCCTACTTGTCTATCTGCTCCTCAGCATCACTCGTTTTTAGTCCTGGTTTCATGGCGTCTCCCTTCGCTGAGACGCTGATGTCACACTTGACGTAACCTTTGACCCCAGTGTTAATGTCGCCAGGATCGGTCAGCATTGCCCACTTATTGATGAACTGCTGACCTGAGCAAGCAAGAAAGAGACAGCAGGGTGAACTCTGGGCGGAAAAGTGCATAAAATGAGAAAAACCATCAATGTGTCCTTGCGGCAGATTGCTCTAGTAGAAGTTATGAGCAGAGGCCTCTCCCAGTACACTTAAACTTTCAAGCACCGTAAAGCAGGCCTTAGCTTCCAAGGGCTGCTTTGAACACACTGTGCGACTCTGTTAACCTCTTCTCCGGGTAACTTTACAGAGACGTGTCAGGTAAGCTACCTGGCTGTTTGTAGACCGTCCACACATCCAGTTTAAAGGACCCAACACAGAAACTCCTCAGCATTTTCGAGTGCATCACCTGGAGAAAGAAAGATAGTTATGGCCAAAGTAAGACAGATTCAAAGAGGACCTTGTGTGTTACGTTTTGTGTTTTTCTATGAAATAAATATTATGTATTTCAATTGCAGAGCTCCGCTGAAACCACCTCGTGATTTCTAAATGAGTAGAAGCATGTAGGCCTTTTTGAAATGATCATTTGACATGTAAGAATGTTGTTTTTACTCACCGTCAGCTTGATGACTTTGTCGAAGAAGACCTCTTTGTGGGCGAAGAAGTCAAACACGAAATACTGACGGGGAGAATAACGGACAATAAAGCAGGAGGGCTTAAAAGATTAACCGTCGACAATCAGACTGAGACACAGTTGATTCAGAAAAGGGGTCCTCTCAGTTAAGGGCAAAAAAAAAATCACTGGATTTTTATTCTTACCTCATTGTAAAAGGGAGCATTGGTTCCTTCTTTGACTGAGGTCTGTTTCTTCTCATCGCCGATCTCGATCACCACACTGGGGTCGATGTTTTCCCCCACCAGCTGCCTGGCCTCTGTGATGTTAATGGTAATCTGTGAGAGACACAAAAAAGTTACATACCACTGCACAGACAAGGACTTTGTCAGGATTTATTCCCAATTAGACCTAAAAAAGCAACAACTTATAGATATATAAGATATAACATTAACATATATCCCATATTGCAAAGCGCATCTTTTGTATTATTGTTGTTCCTTCATATTACAAATATTTAAATTTCTTTCACCAACTTCGCACATCCTAAATGCATGGTGTTTAGTCTTTATGTATTAAAATGGTCAATTGTGTTATTTATATATTTATCTCTCTCAATGACTACTGATACTACTCCACGTTCCCCTGAGAGTCTTACATTTAAAGTAATATATAACCTAAATATAGTCCATAATTGTATGTTGTTACCTGGAAGCTCTGTGGTTTCCCTTCATTGTCCTGGATGCGGGTTTTCAGCTTGGACCTGTGGAGGTTTCACTGTACAGGTCAGCCTCACAGTCTCATTATTAATGGAGTAAGAAACACATGCCTGTAACAGTTACTCATGATACTCATACAGTAAACTGCAAATGTATACTATTTAAAGTGCAGTTTTGAGGTACTTGTACCTTACTTAAATAATTCCATTTTATGCTACTTTATACTTCAACTCAATTTATTTGATAAATTGAGTTACTTGTTACTTTACAGATTCAGATGACAAAATATTATCAACAAACACTACACTGTATATATATAAAGCATATAAAGTGATTAAAATGATCCCCTCCTTTACCAGCTGCAACTTTTTATATAATACAATAATATGATATATAGTACTCTGAAATGGGCCATTCTGCATAATGAGTAATACTTTTACTTTTTGTATTTTAAGTACATTATGATGCTGATACTTTTGTACATTAGTTAAAGTACCACGGGGCAGTTTGCATATTTCACACCTCTTATTGTTGGGTATTATTCTGGTTCTGACTCCAGAGCTTCCTGGTTGATCGTCAGTGTTTTCTCCCTCCAGCTGTGGAGACGCTTCAGAGTGCACCTCCACCTCGCTGTCTGCACGCACACACACACACACACACACACACACACACACACACACACACACAGACAGACAGACAGACAGACAGACAGACAGACAGACAGACAGACAGACAGACACACACACAGTGAGTCTGAGAGCTTCCTATTAGTGGACAAGGTCACTGTGAATCTTGGCAAACAATGTGAGGTCTTGGTTGTACACCTCTTTAAAGCTAACTAGCACTAGCAGCAACATAATTCACACACAGAGGTAGAAAATTAGGTTCCATCTTAAAACAGCGTTGTGGCACAAGAGGCTCTGAAATTACTTCGGAATAGTCAATTACATGCAAACGTTCACCTCAGATTGAATCCCGCTCCCACATCCTGCTGGATGTGGAAACATTTCAAACCACAGACTTCTTAACATAATTCCATAGGACATTTATTAGCACACTAGATAAAAGAGGGACAATTATTCCCTGTGATGATGTTCTTAAAATATTAAATGACCCATAATTACTGTAAAGCAATTAGAGTAATTATGTGACTGTTTCACAAGGGTTAGTCTCACCCACAGTGATATAACTGTAATTACTCTATTGCACACTGTAAATACATCCAGAATTGTGTGTCTGTGTGTGTGTTTGTTTTCCAGGCCTTACCCACAGCGCCCTTGTTTGCCAGGACCAGGTCTGGGTCTGGGTTGGCCTTCTTCTTCTTCTTCCCTTTCAGGCCAAACATCACCTTGGCCTTCCTGCTCACAGAGGAGGAAGCACTCTTCTTCAGTCAGTCACATCTTACTTTAAACCTTAGCTGCTACAAGCGACCTTCCTTATGTAACTGCAGAGCACTGCGATGAGACAATGAGTGCGACGTTAAGCTGTAAATGTGTGACAGTACTCTCTTTGGGCCGCAGTGCAATGCTCTCGATCACCTGTCATCAAACGCAGCGTGATGATTACGGAGCTGAGTGTTAGCAAAAAAAACAAAAAAAAAAAACAACCTAAGACGAGGTTCTTCATCAGTAAATCTCTAATTAGCCAGATAAAGAAAAAAAGAAGAAAAAGAAAAGACAGCAAAACGAAAAACATACAGGATGACAATACATTTAAGAGCTGATTGGAAAAATCAACACTGCCAACTAAGAACGAATTAATGTTTCTTTATCTTCTTTGCATGAATGATCATAAAACTGTGCCATGAGAAACTAGTCAGCACAATGCAGAGCTTCTGGCTGTATTCAACCATCGTACATAAACACCCCACTGATTTATTAGCATCATAGAGAATCTAGCTTTATTTATTTATTTCTAATAAATGTTTTAAATAAATTCATGTTCAGCAATAATTATAACACAGCAGTAATAATATCCTTTTGAGGATCAATGGAACTTCACTGCCATCAGAGCAAGTTTAGCTTTTTATCGTCATCTTTCACTTTGGTCACTTTGTTCTTCTGGATTTTATTTGACGTTTAGAAGTGAGAAACCTCGATGTGCAGTGTGTATATGTAAGCCACTTCACCAGATAACTGGTTCTGTCACCTAAGTGGCATCTTGATTTTTCCTAAAAACGAAAGTGCATTGTATAAAAATATATAAAAATTTATATATTTAAATATTCCCC
>JAVQJF010009889.1:0-10687 GCA_036023855.1 Gadopsis marmoratus | reverse complement strand
GCCAATGGGCCTCATCCACTCGTCCATCATGACGCCTGTGTGTCGGTTGACCAGGACCCCCAGGAAGAACAGGATGATGGGTGGGACTATCATCACGCCAAGAGAGTACAGCTTGTTGTACTGAGGAAGGCACGGGCAGTTAAAGTCGAAACTGGTGTAGAGCTTGACGCTGACCAGGGCCAGGACGATGCAGATCCCATTGGAGATGGACTCAGAGTTGGACTGGAAGTACTGCAGGACTAACTTCATACGCTCCATAGCTTAACTTTACTGCAGGAAATGTTCAGAGTGGAAGTAGAATCAGCGGATTCAACTGCTGCTGCGGTTTATAATTCAACCAGTGATGAAAACAGATGGTTCCAATGGTCATTTACTACGTTACAAAGTGCTTTAGCTTTTGTGAAAATATGCTTTTAAGCAGAAAATCTGCGCATGAAGTCTGATTATTCAACTTTAATCCAGAAACTGTTCACCTTACCTCACGGTGTCGACTATTCCTTTGTGAAGAAAAGTCTTAAATCCACAGTTTATCAGTCTCAGCGAACAACCCGAGTTTGTGGGGGCAGACAGCAGGTATGGAGCGAGTCCTGCTGTGGTAACCTGAACCCAGGGGCCGAGCTGCAGGGCCACACCCTGCCTCACTGTGACAGCAGCATTCACATCAAAGCAAAAGCAGCAGCTCCTGTTCAAACACCGAACAAGTTATTCTGCTCATAATAAAGGGTAATCCCTGCTCACAGGTGAGGCCTTCATTTCGTCTGGTGAGTCACGAACTATGACGATCAGATCGTAGCCAAGGCCTTATTTGGAGGTCAGACAAAGAGCTCTTTTCTAATAATCCCTCACTGATACAAGAAATCTGTAAACTGTGATGGTGTTTTGAGTCATTTTACTGTTCATGTTCTCGTCAGATTAAATCGGACTAACCGTTGGTCTGATCACTCCAGTCGGCAACAAACGTAACAAATTCTAATGATCCTTTAACAATATTAGCGTCAGTGGTCCGACAGTGCTTTTGGTCTGGGACAGTGTTTCTCAACCAGTGGTCCATGGACCCCTAGCAGTCCATGATGGTATTGCAGGGGATCCATTGAAGATTTAGTTTTTTTATTATGTACTGTCTAAATTGTTTTCCTCAACTAAAACAAAAGACAAACAAATGTAAAATACATATAGAGTTGGCTTGGACTTTCTCTATATTAACAAGTGCTATGAGATAACTTTGTTATGATATAGCGCTATATAAATAAAATTGAATTGAATTAAAATATAATCCTTTGCCTTTCAAATCGATCATTAAAAAACAGACTGTAAAAACAGAATTATAAAGAATATAAATGAGCAAAGTTTGCGATTCCTCTCGACTCTGAGCTCTTTGTCTCTTTCAGGAAGCGTGAAGAATCCCACCTGTACTAGTAGTGGACAACCTTCTCCAGCCTGTCTCACAACACCAAGGCCCTTTTCCAGAAAATCAGCTCATTAATCTCAGACACAAACTTTACGTTGCAGATGGAACAAAACTCAAGAAATTAGGGTTTGAGTCCCTGTATTAATAACACTGCTCCAAAGATCATGCACACCAAACAAATGATCAAATCAACCCACTCTGAAGGACATTTTGTACAAAAGAGAATGATAATAAACAGTTTCCCAGCTGTAAAGCGTATAGCACAGATAGAAAAGTATTCTGCATCAGTGCACTGGCTGAGGAGCATTTCTACTCCGTGCTACAAATCACAACCCGGCAGGAAAAAGGCTTTCAGCAAGTGCTGGGAAGACGAAACGACACGAAGAAATCACTTCAAAGATTTAAAGAAATCACTTTTATTTCTATAAAAAGACCTGACAGAACGTGTGCGCGTCACCTGCATGAAAGTGCTTTAATCACCACACTGAACAAGGTAAATCGGTTTTGAACGGAAAAACAAAAAACCCGGGACTAACCCGCCCAGACCACGTCGCTGCAGATGTCTGTTTGAACAGACGCACAGACCCTGTGCATGTTAACAAGTCTCTTAACAAAAATAATGTTCTGTGCGAACAGCATCCCAGTTAGACTACTGGTCTGATTTCTAATCAAACATCTGGATTGCTTCTCACCAGTGGAATGTTTTAGTGTCCAGTGAGTCTTAATGCCACAGCAAGGGAGAAGGTTTGGCATGAAAACTAAAGGTTCAGTGACGGCCTCCAGAAACCCCAGACTGCACCGACACTCACAGCACAAGAAACAAAAGCTCATTAGACAGAACTATCAAGGCAGTTACCAAAGTAAAAAGACAACAAAAAAAATAATACACTATTCAAAGTCTACAAGTCTAAAACAGCAGCTTCAAGATATCTTGAAGCTTCAGTGACAGCAGCCGTGAGCCGTCCGTTTCCCCCAGAAGGTCTGTGGTCAGAAGTTCCGACGTCAGTGTGTTCAGGTCAGTGTGATGTCCTCGGCATCGTTCACTCTGAAGACGCCCACCTTCTCTTTCTTCACGCTGCCCTTTTGTTTGTCTGAAAAGACAAATCACACTTCACTGAGGCTCACTGGTCGACAGCCGACGTTAGTTGCAATTTCTGCCTGCAAGTAGACATCAAGGTCAACAGAAAGTGTGCTGCGAGGCAGGCAATGGAGGTTAAAGGTTCCGTTCACCCAAATGACAAACAAAAGTCTTAAACGTCTCCCTGAATGTTGCCCATTGATCAGCCGTCGGTCCAGTTTGCCTGGTGGTCTCTTCAGGCGCGTGCAACAGGGACTTTTAGTGTTCAGCTTTGACAGAAAAATAAAGGCAAGTCTTGGTTGGAAGGACCATGTTTCCTTCAGTTCCTGGGGCTCCACAGTCAGGGTATAAGCAGGAATCCTGAAGTTAAATTCCAGACCATATTTTATGACGGCAACACCACCAGTTGTAACTGGTTATCAGAAACACACCTTACATTTACGGTATTACACCATTACTTTTATTCTGGGATCGCAAAACAGTCTTAGTTTGACCCAATTCAGATCAGTCCGCCGGGAACAAATGTCATTCAAATAAAAGTAGTGACTAACCCAAAGGCAAGGTTTCTTAAATGTAATAATACTCACACTCTCTCCCACATTAACAAAACATTTTCATTGACAAACATTTCTATTTGGCCTAAGAAATACAACACTGGCCATAAATCATAAAGGCCTAGACAGTCTGTCTGAATCTATGTTCCAAAAAATAATGCCAATCAAGATGTTTTAATACTTTATGGGTTTGAATTTTTGCTAAACTCATTTAATACCTTTAAATCCTTTTTAAAGGCCCCACGGATACCCTGACAGTGTGCATGGAGCCATTTATTACTTATTATTCGAGACAAATGGAGTCATATTGTCTGCTAGACACCGTGAGGGGTTGAGGGAGAAACCCTGTCTGGGACTTACAAGCCCATTAATCCATTTTGTTCCATGAATGAAACATTGGAGTTTTCACACTTCAGTGTATTTGGTCAAACTGCATGTTTTGACATTCTGTGTCGTTAAAAACCTGCATCTGGATTCTATAAACGTAAGGCTGAGAAGTTGAGGAGTGACAGAAATGGCAGCAAGATCTCTGTATAGCAGATTGTGTTGTTATTTTTTCATTTAAATAGCCATCATTCATTCGGTGCGTCTCCTCACCCAACAAGTCGCTGCGATCCAGCAAAATCTCCAGGTCCTTGTCGCTGATCACCTTCCCCCTTGATGCTTTCACCTCCCTGAGCGGGACAAACATCACAGCCAAACATCACTCTCCATCCATCTTTAGTTCTTTATATTCTTTAAACTGGTTCGGCGTACAGGTGGATGTCTTACTTCTCGGTGCCTCTGGCTTTGAGCAGCTCCATCAGCTCATCCAGATCAATGCAGCTTTTACTTTGGTTCAGCTCTGCCTTCCCGCCTTTGAACTTATCTAAGGAGGAAAGCAACAACGGGAAGAAAGGAAGTGGTGCTCAGACTGGTTTGGGTTAGAGAAAACACTACTCTACTGCTACAGTGGATGGAGTGGGGGTGGCACGCACTCTTGTGGATGACCATCTGCTCCAGCTTCCTCTTGGCAGATGCCCTATCTAGGATCTTCTGGTCGATGGTGTTGGCCGTGACCAGGCGGTACACAAGCACCGGTTTGGTTTGCCCGATGCGGTGACAGCGGTCCTGAGCCTGCAGGTCTGCCTGGGGGTTCTGAGAGGGAAAGGAAGCGTCACCACGCCGACTAAACACAATGCATGTACAGGGAGCACGTCAAATGGTAACAGTTAATTATGCAGAATGTTTGATGCACCCACCCAGTCACTGTCGAAGATGATGACAGTGTCAGCAGCCGTCAGGTTGATCCCAAGTCCTCCTGCTCTGGTGCTCAGCAGGAACAGGAACACCTCTGGATCTTGGGAAAACTTGGTCATCTGGGGAAGGAGAGGAAGCTGGTGATGCAGTAGCATGGACGTAGCTCATGCCCTCAGTGGAGTGAGGAGTGTTCCACCTCTCCTAATGAGCGGAGGATACTCGCAGAGGGTCCACAGGAACCTGCTCAGGATGCTTCACATTCTACGGAGCATTTCTGCACCGTCTTCAACTCACATTTTGGTCTCTGTCGGAGTAGGACATGCTGCCGTCCAGTCGGCTGTACTGGAAGCCCCGGAGGTAGCAGTAATCCATCAAAAGATCCAAGATGGACGTCATCTGACTGAAGATGAGAACCTGGACCACAACAAGCAGTGAATCACACACGCAAGTCAGAAATTAAGCAACGGGAACGAGCAGCATGGGCAGAGAACTGTCCCACACTCCGCTGCGAGCTTAGCATGTCTGCTAATACATGCTAACCCCTCTCTGCATGTTGAGATTTAACATACAAGAAAGTTCAACTGGAACTTTTCTTTTAGTATTTAAGTTCTCGTATGTGATGAATGATGGAACGTGGCCTAACTCAGACGTGTGGCGCTACTCGTTGCTGTCCTGCAGATGCTTTCACACATTTTCTTTCCTGTTGCCCAACATGGATTTTCCTTTGTGGGCTTCACGTCACCATGAAGCAGAAAGTGTCTGCTGGACTGAACCTTCTTATGTTCTGAACACATTTGTATTGTTGTGCTCCAACGTGATATTTACCTGACTTCTGAACCCATTTTTTGGGGGGGGGATATACGATATCCTCCAAGTTGATGTGTTGAAGCAGGAAAAATGGACAAGCGGAAGGATTTAAGCGACTTTGACAAGGAACCAAACTGTGATGGCAGGACGACTGACTCTGGTTCAGTACCAGGACCAGTCCAGGAGCTTGTCTTAATAAATCAGGTACTGAATACACGTAAAGGCTGCAAACTCAATGACTGCTGCAGGAAACATTTGCCCAAACAACTACAGGCCAGGTTTACTAAGAAAGTGGCATCGAGCAAGTTATTTGTTGCTGTGCACAACTGGAAATTTGAGGTGAGGCTGAGATTCCAGAGTGGAGGCTCCAAAAAGGCTTGGAGCGGCCTTGGAGAGGGGAATCGGTTGCTGGAAGACACCAACAGCAACAGCAGGCTCAAAGATAAGAGTATACCACTGTGTGTTTGACCCTGAAGCAGAGGAGCAGTGCCAGGTGATAGCCAGGTTCAGTTTCCCACAGCATAGAAAAGCACAGCAGGTAGCTGTCTACGTCATGGACTGAAACATTATCCTGAAGCACCACAGCTACCAGGAGGAAAATGGAAGTACTTTGGCCCCAACTCAGCAGGCTACTAGTCACCAGGTTAGTGTGAACGTCTTCAGCGACAATCCTGTTTCACCTTATGTCCCCGTGTCTTCAGCGCAGGGAGCAGTCTGTCCAGGATGAGAAACTTCCCAGAGCTCTGCACCAGCTGCTCATCAATCTGCAGGGGAGGACAGCACGGCGTACAGTACGTGAAGGAGGCAACACACAGACAAGTCAAAGCAACCATCACTACGCTGTTGCTCGTCTTCGTCGACCTTCACTCGGTGTTATTATACAAGTTAACATGTGGCAGCGTTTCTGCCGAGACTGACCAACAAATTAAGCAGCTCCTGTAGCAGGGAAGGACAGGCGACTGAATTACCTTGAACTCCTGTGTGGCAGGGTCGAGGGGGTACTCCACCAGGTAGGGGTGGTTAGAGCACCGCTTCAGCAGCATGAGAATGTTCTGCATCTTCAGGTTGATCTGGGCGTCCAGTGGACTCTGGACATCCAGCACTGGAGGGGCGCTGGAGGAGACCAGAGGAAGTGTGAGCAGATCCACGCTGGACTGATACAGGAGGGAGGACACACCCCCAGAACATAACCAGATTTGTTCAACAAAGGCTACAACACGTGCTGACCTCTGCTCGAGCTCCTTGCCGACCCTCTCCAGGTGTTTCTCCAGGTCAATCGCCGTGTCTCCGTCCCTTTCGGTGTAGTCCACCACCTTCTGAGTGCGACGCCTCGGCCTGCCACTCGACGTCAGCGCCACAGGAGCCTCCGTCTGAATGAACCAAGACGGCAGACATTTCACTCGCTTAGCTTTTACTGCCACTCCTTTGGATGGGGATTAAACCGACCGTTTCACAAAGTGGCCCACAACATTAAATCGCCCCTCATGTCAACCCAGAGACACAGATACAAGTTGACATTCAATTCAGTTTTATTTGTAGAGCGACATGCGCATAAGGCCGAGCTCAGCTCAAATAACAGGCAGGTTTATTTGTCTGGCGCCTTTCAACAACAAGACAATTCAAAGTGCTTTACATGAGAATGCATGTAAAGCACAGAGAAGCACGTGGCGACATATAAAGACATACACACCGCCAGCATCAGCCGATACAGTAGATCAGTCTTGCGAAAGGTTCAAAAGATGAAGTGAAAAACATGTTTTAAATCTGGAACTTAACATGGAACATGTATCAGGAAAAGCTACGGTTCAGTTTGGCTTGTGGCGCCGGGGATCGAAGCGCCAACCCTGGGACCCTCCATTAAACCAGCTCCACCTCCTGAGCCACAGCCGCTTCAACTACAGAACTACATATTTTAGGGACGTTGGCACTCCCCTGTACGACGGATGGAAAATTAACCCAGAGACCAATTTACAGTCACCATATTAATGAATGCTACGTGTCGGTACCTTCTCCTGGCCCAGCATCTTGGCGATGGTTTTGTTCACCACGGCGGTGTAGAAGACCTCCTGCTTGGCTGTCAGAGGAGCGTAAACGATGATCTCCTTCTTAGGAGGGACCTCCAGCGCCACGTCAGACTTCAGCCTCCTCAGCAGGAACGGAGTCAGAATCTGAAACAAGAGAAAAGCGTCAGGAGACGCACGGATTCAGCCGATTCTACTGGTGGTGTGGTGCGCGGCGACGGCTCGGAGGACTGACCTGGTGCAACATGCTCAGGATGTTCTGCTCGCGCTCGGCAGCCACCACGCTCTCAGCCTTTCCGAGGGTGTCGATGTCGAACCACGACTCAAAGCTGCACAGGACACATGTCAGCACCAGGTTAAACCGGAGTAGTGAGTTCAGCAGCAGCATCCACAAAGCGCTCCGTCAGATTTGAGTCATGGCAGTTTGACTGCAGAGTGTTGACCTACACGCGACTGTGGAAAGTGTAGATTCTGCAGAATATCCTTTGTTCCTCTGCGAACGTTATTTACGCAACATATTTATGTGCTCAGAACATTTCAGAACTTTGGAGTCTATAAATCCAATGTCATATGAAGGTTTGACAGTAGCGTGGGCCCAGGCGCAGCAAGTGAGGGCTGTGCATAAGAAGCCATTTATCCCAGTTTCAAACAGACATATTTGTATGTTATTACTCTCTGAGCTGCGTGTACATTTTAATGGACTGGCAGATGTTCCAAAGCTTGGTGGACAACAAAGTTTTCCATTTATCATGATCATTCTTGCTTCCTACTTCTGCTGTACAGACTTCAGAGCATAATTTGATCCAAAACCATCCTTATAACTGTGCAGCGGCAGCACTCAGTGGTCAATAACTACCTCTTGAGGTCATCAAAGACCTCTGGCAGGAGGAAGTTGAGGAGGGACCAGAGCTCGGCCAGGTTGTTCTGCAGTGGCGTGCCCGTCAGCAGGAGCTTGTTGTCGGTGGGCAGCATCTTCAGCTCCTGCACCAGTCGACAGTTGAGGTTCTTGATCCTGTGGCCTTCGTCCACGATCAGGTACTTCCACTGGAAGCGCTGGCGAAGCCAACAGACAATACGCATGAGAACAGTAGCACTCATTTTCAGTATCCACTCATCTCACCGTTACTTTGAAAAATGTATATAGAAACAGTGACGGCTGTCTGCTGTGACCAGAAACACTGAACCAATTGTCAAAATAGTTGCCGATCAATTCCTTTCCTGTCGATCAGCGAAAGGTTGCAGCTCTGCGCTCAAATGTTGGTCTGTTCATTTGAATGTGGCTGCAGCTCTGAGATTCTGCCTTTCATATTACATGCACTTCATCAGGCAGCGATTACATATAATCAATCTTATCTGCATGTCCAACTATACTGTAGTATGTTCGCAAAAAATGAAAGGGAAGTGGATAATCAGGATTTCCCTGCTTCCTGATTAAAACAACCCTGCATGTTTCCACGTCGTCTTGATACAACAGCGTCGTGTCAGGATGCTGAAAATATACAGTACATGAGCTGATCTGCGACACTCGTGTTTTAATGCCTTTGCTCATCATCTGTGGTGTGAAAATATCACTTTCCACCACAGCTGGAGGAGTAAAAAGTGTGCGCCGTGGTCAGAGGTCATCACTCGCTCCGTCGGCTGGACGACCGCAGAGGCTGCTGGTTCAAAAGTAGTTCAGCCGACTTCACCGACGAGCAGGACCAAGACGCTCCTCTCCTTCACAGCTATTTGTAACAGAGCTCATTTCATTCCGTATAAAGTGTAAGTACAGTGTTCATGTGGGCAGGTGATGGTGATATAAAGCAACAGCACTACAGGAATCGCTGACGGTCACGCAGTTAAAAACCCTTCTGACAACGGCCCAAAGGATACACACAGCCCAAAGGATACACATAACGTGCTACAAAGTTATCTGACCAACACATTTGTCCCAGCTGAAGCTGCACGTTTCATGCAGGTTTGTTTGTTTAGGACAGGAAGAGCAGGGATCCTACCTGTAGCATCTTTCTGTCAATCATGGAGATCTCAAAGGAGGTGACAACCACAGGACACATGCTCAGGGGCCCCTGGGGCCTGCGGATCTGCTTCAGCAGCTTGGCCCTCTCCGGCTGGGGGCCGTGGTAGAGCAGCACAGACACCTGGGGACCGACACACGACACTGATCAGGCTGCTGTTGCCGTGTGAGTTATATCCAATCGGCACGCGAGCATCAACGGCTGCTCACTCGTCTTAACGCCAGGAGAGGCTGTAAAGACGTTCAATGTTCGGAGTTGACCTTTGACCCCCTGTGGAGTCAGAAAGCTAAGTGACCTGGTTTGACTGAAACCTGAGTTACTTTGACTTCACAGCAATGAGCTCTCATGTTCGACAATGACTACAGCTACTCAAAGAAATATTCATTTTCAAAAGGTCCCGGGAGCCACTGAGAGACTTGGAAGCTTTGGGCCTGGGATTCCGTGGTAGCGGTCAGACAGTGCTGCCATTCACCACTGATGTGCAGCTGGTTGATGAGGACTCTACTTGTAATTTGCTTAACAAATCCTTGTGCATGTGGCGACAGACTATTTCACCATCGGATTCACTGTGGCCTTCACTGCTGGGATGCGTGTGTGTCAGGGAGCAGACGTCCTCCTACCTCCGGTGTGAAGCGCTTGAACTCAGTGATCCAGTTGGGCAGAGTGGAGAGCGGGGCCACCACCAGGAAGGGGCCCAGCACTTTCTTCTCTATCATCATGGCGATGTGAGCGATGCACTGGATGGTCTTTCCCAGCCCCATCTCATCAGCCAGGATTCCATTGATGCCATTCTCCCACAGAATCTGCCAGCAGAGGACACAACACACACCATTAGTTTCATTTTATTAATAGTATATAATATAATATAATATAATATATATATATATAAAAACTACACTTATTTACATGTCAAACTCCTTTTCCAGTCTCGTGCAGAAAGTCAAAGATCCTGAAAACACTGTTACAGTATCAAGGATGTGCAGCTTTGATTCAATTAGTGACTGAATGAAGTAGAAAGCCGCCGTGGGCGACACACAGTGGCTGCGTCACATCATAGTTCACACTGAAGATCCTACAGAGAGAAGAGTTCAAGGTACAGGAGCCCGAACGTGCTGGTCCAGCTGCTGACGGGGGTCCGCACCACAAACACCCTGCTGCTGCTGCGTGGTCAACGTCAGAGTGCGAAGAACCTCTGTTTCCCAGGCAGGGAGGGCATAACGCTATACAGATGCATTATGGGAAGTGTTTTTAAAGTTTGACCCATACTAGAAACTGAAAGCCTGAATACTTCGGTTGCAGATTTGAACCGACGTGTCCAGAGATGACTGAGTATTTTATAGATCAGAGTTCAGAGATAGATAAACACAACGCTCAAAAAAAAAAAAAAAATGACACTGACATTTTTCCATGACTGTTTCCACTAGTTTTGCATTTGTCTCGGGTCAGTGTCACTACTGGTAGCATGAGGCGACACCTGGACCCTACAGAGGCTGCACAGGCAGTCCAACTCCTCCAGGATGGAACATCAATACCTGCTGCTGCCAGAAGGTTTGCTGTGTCTCCCA
>JAVQJF010009887.1:0-19997 GCA_036023855.1 Gadopsis marmoratus | reverse complement strand
TGCAATTCAGATTTGTGCATTTTCTGCAGTGTTTTGCACAGCTATCCAGTTTAGCGACAGCTTTTCAGCTTTTCAGCATTCACACGCATTTTCTGCAGGAAATGCAATTTTTCTAGTTTACACCTCAGTAGGCCAACCCGCCACCAACAGCTAAGAATGTGAAATGTTGCTTAGGCTCTGCAAAATTATACCATCACTCCAAGTACCATCTTAAAAACTTAACTAAAAGTTTAATTTTAGCCCCCACACACACACACTTCCTCATTCTGAAATGAGACACATTCTCACAATCTCTAGCTCCCTCATTTCCTCCTGTGTTCACTCGCTACCTGGTGGGACTCCATATTAGCTTTCTCAGGAGACCTTGATCAATCACGCAGCCGGTCCGAACTCGGAGAATCGGCTAATAGCATGAGCTGCGTGTCTCTAGATGAAAACCGGACATGGAAGATCAGAAAAATCTGTCAAAACAAAATCAATGAGTCCATAGAGGGACTGTGGAAGCAGGAGGTTTGATGCCCATGTATATGTTTATAGGGATGGAGGGGGGGGGGGGGGTTGTAACTGAGAAAGCTGTATAAACTCCTCTGGTGGATATCTGGCTCATATAATTCAAGAACGTGCTCATCTCCTCCTGGAAGAGGCTTTGCTAGCTTGAATGACGCAATAACGTCTGTGCGTGTGTGTGTGTGTGTCAATATCCCCGGGGATCTTTTGATCCAGATTCTTCAATCTTCAGTCACACACACAAGATACAGTCCTACTATTAATACTCCTCCTCTGAGCTCTTTCCTTTCATCAAGGCTCGAGGCCTCACATCTCTCCATCTCAGGAGCTAAAATATGACACCGCCATTAGAAGAAATCCTTCATAGGCTCGATCAGATACAGAGTTAAGAGCAAAGCAAAGACACTCTTCAAACCATTTGGATTTACTGGATTTGATCGTCTCCCTGTATCTGATTAGCGAGGCATGCTTTAGTGCTGAACAACAGCAGTCAAACAGATTCGTAACACCCTGAAGCACATCTCTTTGCATTATGAAATCAAACAGTGGAAGAATATTAAGAGGAAATGAGAAAACTTGTCTGTTGGCGATATTTTAGCTGCGGACGTCAATGCCACATTACATTTAATTTGCAATTACTTTCTATAATCTAAAACTCATATTCTCATATGATAATGTTGTTCTTTTATACTTTTCCTTTCTCTTATGTTTGACCACTTCTTGAAAGCCCAGTTTTTATTGCATTTTCTGTGTACGATGTTCTTTTAATTATTATAAATACATTTTAAAAAATTGTTTTATTTCTCTATGGTTGACCATCTTTGCACCTATATTGTATGGTATTGTATTTTAGTGACACACCTTGTAAATCTCAAGTTAAAGTTGGGAAATGCGCTATAAAAATAAAGGTTTTTGTTATGGTCACAAACCTAATCTAGTTTCGGTAAGAATCTGCTCCAATAAAGCAGTCGCACTTAACTAAACTTAAACTAGTTTGTAATGAGAGAGGTTTACCACTTTTCAACAAATAAAAAATTATTACGGCTACGTAGTTTTCCACACATGGTAATAATTGCAAGCTGTTGTTAAGTCACATGTGACTATGAAAAGATTTTGATATGTGACTAATGACCCCAAATAATACAGCGCCACACTTTGGCTGCTTGAGCTAACATTAGCTTCGCAGACTGACAGGACAGCTAGCTAGCTATCCTACCTAGCAAGCTGCCTAGCTAGCTTGAGTCCGCTACATCGTTTATCTAAAGAAAGACAAAACAGCAAAAAGACAGAATCCCCTCTCTATGTTTCAAAATATCAAAAATAATACAGGCTTGAGGAAACCCTCTTTGGCTGAGTCCAGACGCCTGCATGCATCAAGCCTATTGACCAGAGCTTCATTTAGTATTTTGACCAATTCGCTAACTGAAAGTTAATTGGCTACACCTGACCTAATCTGCAGACAGCAGAAGTCATTTCACTGCCATCTAAAACTTTCACAGAGCTTGTTAAAGCACTGCTATTAATGTAAGCTATGATTCAAATAACATGAAAATATCTCATTAAAGAAAAAAAAAAAAGATTAAAAGGAAACGCATCTTAGATAGTTAGCTTTATAAAGTTTCATTGTCTCTATGGATGTTTCTGTGTTACTTTATTATTCATGACTGGCAGAACTGACTACAGGCTCTTAACTCTCACACACACACACACACACACACACAGAGAGAGAAGAGCCCTCTTGGTATGCAAGACAAGCATAATCCACAAAGACAGAATGAAACTGTAATGATCCTGCTGAGAAAGCCAGGCTGCTGCAGCAGTAAATAGTAATTAGATACAGTAAGAAAAATAGAATATAAACAGCAACATATCAACCTGAGGTTCATGTAAGCTGATACGGAGGATAATTATAGGCCATCGCTGACATTGCCAATGAAGGCACGTATGTAAAGGTATGGTTATTAGGTATGTGGACTATCATAATGAGATCAGCTGCTGGCACAAATAGCAGACTAATGAGCATTGTTTGTATCCAGTCCATCACAAAACGCATCTCTTTATGTATAGAGAACCTAATACACAAAAGGACTCTGCTCTTTAGTAAATCAAAGCACATAGGCTCATTCTCGCTCTATAAAAAGAGGCTCAGGTTCAAAGTCGAGCAGTTCTTATAGACGCACAGACAGACCAAGAGATTTAACTTTTTCCCCCAGACACTAAAAAAAGAAGAAAAGCCTGAGTAAAAAAGAAACTTGAGTAACACAGGAAAAAAGTGCTCTTGGTCAACACCCACTTTATTTTCTCTCTGAAGACTGGCCGTCACTCAGAACTTGACTGATGGCCCTGAGTTTACAATGACAGGTCGCTAACTGGGCACCGCAGGATCCTGATCAGCTCTCTGAAGGCCAAACCCCCAGCAGATCAATCTGTTCCTGTCAGTATATGCCACTCAAAACTGTAGCGTCCCTGACTTCTCAGGCAAAAGTAGTACAGTTTGAGTTTGTTATTTCTAACTGTAGTTAAATGTTCAAAGTTGAATTCAAGTAGAGTCAATAAGGGGCTTCAAATAATTCTATTCAGTAAATGGATGCAACACTGAATTAAATAAAATGCAGTTTTTCCATATTTTATCGATCCCAAGTAAAGGCAGCTTTACTTTTACTTTAACCCATTTCAAACACAGAGGCAAAGTGCTTTACATAGGCAAAGACGAGCATTAGAATGGCATTCCAAACAATAAGAACAAAATCACTTAAGCTAGAATAAAATATAATGAGATAAAAATCACAGTGCATTAGAGAAAATGGGCACAGAAGAGTTTTTGATTTAGATTTGAAAAGTCAGAAATCTTCTGTATGTACTGGCAATAAATACAAATAATAACCAGTTTACTTGGCTTGTTTAGCAAAAACAGCTTTTTAATAAAGCTTTCATGGAGGAGAAAAAAAACAAACATGCATTTTGTAAATTATTGATCACCAATATGGGCAAAGACCACTAAAGGAAACTGCTTCAAACGTGCATCCCTTGATCAAACCACTTCAGAGAGAATATTTTTAAGCACTGGCCGCACGGGCCGCCAGGCCCCTAAATCTTGTGGCCAAAGTATATTTTTGGTGGCCAAAACATAGACAGAAAACCTTTTGTGGCCACGGGCCAAGGTTAATGTTTAACCTTGCACTTTCATTTTGCAAAAATGACAACTGTCCATTCAGTTTGAGGCCTTGCTGCTCGCAGTATGGCAGTGAAGTTGATGAAACTAGAGATTTGCAGAGTTTATATGCCAAGGATAACAACAGGGGAGTGATCAGTGCTGCATGGCTGAACAAAACCAAGAACATCCTGGATAACTACCAGGGTAGAATGTCCCTATCAGATAGTATTTAGTTGTTTGGACTCGTACGTAGTATATAAATGTATAACCCTGTAGCGCTCTGCTGAAGAAGGAGCACCATGAGCCACTTTCTATCATTATCTTCGAGCACCTCACATCACCCTGTGCCTCCTAAATCATTTTCCGTTCCCTCATTTCGCTCCTCTATTACCTCTAATTCGATCTCATCTTGAAGAAAAAGAAATCCCTTTAAACCACTTTAACTATTTCTAAAAATGATTTTACCAACACTGGCTTGCATAATAATTCAAGTCATACTGCCGGGGCTCTACTACTTGCTACCGTTGTCCTGTAATTTTAGTGATATTACTTAAATTGAGCTGAAGTTAATCTTACTCTATTCCACTATTCTTTGGTGCACTGCCTGTTGAGTTCCAGCTAATGGACTATGAAAAAAATCACCCTTCCAAAAGGAAAGCCGGCATTTAAATCAGGCTTTCCAAATTATTAACACGGCCTCTCAATACTACCAATGATTGCATTATTTGCAGTTATTTGCTCTCATAATGCTCAGTGACTCTGCAGTGATATCTGAAACTCATGCCCTACAGTGTTTTTGATCTGCTTCATATAAGAGCATCTCAAATTGATTTAAATTGCAATCCATTAACTTTGCCCGCGAACTATTATATCATATGCACCTCCTTTATTCTAGTTTCTGAACTGGTTTCTACTGATTCTGATTGAAATGGTAATGGCCAGTCCCCTTGCTGCTACTCTGTGAGGAATGAGGCAGCTCAGCCTCCCCCCACCCAAAAGTAACCCCTTTCAGTTAGCCTTCAAAGGACCTGGACAGTGAATGGAGTTACAGTTACTGCCAGGAACAGAAGGAGAGCTCGCTGTCAGTCCATCATCTGCGGTGGTGACATGGAAGGAAATTCAAGGTTACACTTTACCGTTTCCACTTTAGTGTGAAAACGTGTCACTGAAGAGGTCAGAGACAGACAGATGCGTCAGCAGCAGAATCATAAAATAGGACAATTGAGATAAAAACAGAAAACAGCAGAGAGAACAATAAATAAAAACAGAGCAGAAGCATTACAGAATAACTCAACGTGAAAAATGCACAATTCAGAGGTATTTCAGACGAATATGTTGATTAAAATGCACCAAACAGATTACGTGGTCTTGTTTTTTTTACTACAGCTGAGCATATGCTATAATAAGCCTGTTTTTGGGCGGCGTCTGTTGTAATGAGGCATTCAAAATAACACAACTGTAAGAGAAGCCGGGAGGAGAATTAGGCCTGAATAAAAGGGTAGGTGTGGTTTTTTTTTAAATACCATACGGGCTTAGAAAAAGCCTTTTGCTTTGAGGGAGAAATTGAGGAAATTCTCCACATGCTCATCTTTCTGTCATCGCCTTCCCATTGTTCAGAAATGTCACGTGCTCATAGATTGAAGGTCAATAGTTGGCGTTTAATCACAGGTAAATTGAAAGAGCAGACCTGCTGAGTGGAGAAGTCTTAGCTCGCTGTTCTAAACAGTCGGCGAAAGACCAAGAGCGCGTAAAAAGACATCTGTGCTTTGTGTTAAAATGCCAAAGACTGGGACAAATGCGTAACATGCACTACATGGTGATCCTGTTCATTCTGTGAAAGTCTATATGCTGTTAAGACCTTTAGCTGTAAAATCACCCCCCCAACTCATCTCAATCGGCTTCAGTTATTACCGTGCGTTCAAAACAATGAGCTTAACTGAGCAGCAGAGAGTGCGTATCTGACATTTGATTGCCCTGACGTTCACCTCTCAGGCTTCATAAAAAGGCATCTAATTGTTGAGTGATGGGATCAAACAACATAATCATGATCCCATAGACATCTAGCAAGTCAAATAAGGGGGGTGGGCGGGTGACCTTTTCCAAGCTTTGTCTGAGGGAAGCCCACAGTGTCAGACTTTGAAAAGTCTATCGTACTGGTAAAGGTCGTTGGGTCTTTATACAGCCTGAAGCCTGAAGGAACACTCAGGAATACGTTACTCAGGGCAAAATAAAAGGTAATGCAAACTTCCATTATCGGCTAATGTTTTTATCTACAGTAAATGTTCTCCTAAAAAGATGCTAGAATTGAACATCAGTCAAAGAGGAGACAGTAAATCACAGTGCTCTTTGAAGAACAGATGCAAATACAATATATACAGTTTACAGTACTCCAATTATTATAGTTCAATTGCGCAATACACAGACAGAGAGTCTATGATGATTTATTCTAAAAGATATCAAAGTGGTGTGCACTGACTAATATTGCAGGGTCTTTGCAGTAAATTACTTGCTCACTGGTGGTGCCAAGTTTTTATATGTCTCCATTATATTTATAATTCGCCACCACCTGTGGCTGAACAAGTGGCCGTAACAGACAAGATAGTTTAATTAAGACAAATAGAGAAAATCTCCAGCACCTCAATCACGGAAATGGGATGTTTTTTCTCGGTTTAGGGTGGAAATAAAACTTCAAAACCGGTTTAGATTTATATAAAATGTCTGTGTAACTTTTTTTAATGCAAAGAGTTTCCCATCTCATCTAAAAATGAGCTTTACTTTTTCTTCTGATTTAATTTAGGTACACATGGGAGTGCATTTTATGAGCTATTGTGTGCAATGAAATTGCTAATAAACATTTGGTCACAAAATACAACATCTGCATAAACAATTTGCATTCATAATTATGATTTGCATGTCTAACAAGCAGGGAGATGCCAGAGTAGCTGTGTGGCGATGGCATGATTGCAGTCTGTCAAAATGAAGAGAAAAGATACCTTCACATATCCTCAGTGGGAAAACCAATCAGAAGTGTAGTTCAACACCAATCTCAAAACAACAACAACCGGAGATCCAACTCTGCTGTATTAATGTGCAATACACCATAGCTTCATTGTGTCCTGCATATCTCATAGGAATGTCAAATGACTAACTGGGTCAACTAGATTTTGTATCATTGTGTGTCAGTGCCATCTATGAAAAATATCTGGATGAACAGAAGAGAGGCATTGTTCTACAGCTGAAAGATTCAGTCAAACATTTGATGGTGTGAGCTGCCTGTCTTCGTGTTATCACTGTGAACAGAATATCTTTGGACTGTTTATCAGATAAAACAAGCAATGTGAATATGTCACCTTGAACTCCTTGCAATATGGCACATTTCAGTGGCTACTCATATTGTAAGAACTATTCAATTCAGTTCTACTTATTTAGCACCAACTACAGCTTGATATCATCATGAGGGTACATGCTGAGCAGCCAACATGAGACGTCCTCTTCAAAACATCCTATGGTCTGTCTTATGGTCTCTGGGGCGCAAAAATTATTCACAAAACAGAATTGGGAAGAGAAAAAAGCAAAAACAAAAAAAACCAGGAGATTTTTCTTTTTAACTGCCTCCTGCCACAGTGTGTGGTTTAGCATTACAATACCACAGGGGATTAGACAAAAGCGGCCTTTTTACTAATGGACTGCTTTTTACTGCTAACCTGATTCAGTCAAACACACACAGTGCTTGGCGGCAACCAAACAGCCAATTCACTAACTGAATACCAAACAGGCTGGCCAATGAGTAGACAGCCTGTCAGGCAAAAACACTGACAGAAATGTGTGGCTGAACGTGTCCCCGGAGCTTGGCAGACTATTTTGAACCACACACATGGATTGAACGGACTGGGTGTTGCAGACGCCACCAAAAAAAAAAAAAAATCCACCATTCTTTGGCAATCCTGCAATAATACTGAAGCCTCCTCTGCAGATTATTGTAATAAAAACAAAAACAGATAAAACACTAATCTGTTAATCTGCCAGAACATTCTCCCAGATCTTTCAGAAAATATTGTTTAAGAGGTCTGCGGCTGCGTAAGTTACTGCATGATCTTGGTGTATCAATGGAATCACATTTAAGCTCCAATAACAAAGTCTGCCTACTATGGTCGAATGCTTCTCTCACTGAACTGGGCGCTCGGCAAAAGTTTACTAAGTGGGATAACTGGTATCGGCACCGACACCAATCTCATTATCAGGTTACCAATAACATTACATACCAATTAAACACCATTTGAGTCAATTCAATTATATAATATTGAATTTTTTCGTAGTCAGTTACATTCATTCAGTCACAACGGATCACTGAGTCCGTGTTCTCGTTTGGTACTTTGTCCATTTTTGTATTACTTTTAATGAATTGTCTGAACAACAGACCAATTATCAGGGCCCTAACATGGGCACACATTGTGTCAGAAGTATTCCTGTTCATGTATCTCCGATTGTGTCCTGCATATGAACCGTCTCAGCCCCTCAGGTCATCTGGTAGCAGCCTGCTACTGTTTTACCTGAACCATGCATATCATGAAGCAGCATTTACGTCCTGTAAAAAGGCGCACTGAGCTGGAACAAACACCTAGAGAGGATAAAGACCTGATCACCTTTAAAAGCAGCTTCAAAAAACTAGACGTTCTTTACCTCAGTCTGAGTCTTAGACCATTACCCAGTCTGAACATGGACTCTGCACTGGTCTCTTTTTATTTCTCTGTGGAGTCACCTTTTATTTCTTCCATCTGTTTAAATGCGTCTTGCGCTGTATTGTTCACATTTACATATTTTATGCAGTATGACTATGACTTAATTGTATTTCTTTGTGTTATGTGTTGTATAAATGCATTTGCCTTTTGAGAAAGACTGAGCCAGTGAAGTCTTGATCTTCCACAGGAATTTGCCAGCGCCCACGCACGAGACAGACTACAGTAGGGACTTTGTTCAGACACTGGAGTGACTGCACAAACAAATCTGACATCGCACCAGGTTAAACCCTTCAGGGAGACTTAGTGACAACCGTTTCCCATTCCTGTCATACTTAAATCAATATTATTACCGCGAGTGAGCCAGAAAGCTTTACAAAATGGCACCAAGGGCGGGGGAACGTGAGGAATCGAATGCCAAGTCCTTCCCATTTTGCAATAATCATGAACGGTGTCACATCAAGAGAGCATTAAGCAGCTAAATCCTCCTCCTAAATAATTGACCACATCTCCAGATAGAAAAGCAACAGCCCTCCGCCCATGACAGACATTCAAGCTGACAGAATTAGATGCCTCCAGAGAGATACTCCCACCATCGGTGCAGGGGGAAACGCACAGAGAACAAAGTGTTTCCAGTGTCATGAAACCATTTTGTTCTGTGGTGCTTTCACGTATTTTCACAATGAAATGAGAGAGCGTAAGAGCAGAGCCAGGCTGATAGCTGGAGTAGAGCACAAATGTTAAGCCAAAAATAATATATTCCTAAGTATTCAGCCTTGTGTACTATTGAGATGAGCTGGACGCCTCCATCCTCTGAGCTTCGGTGGAGGTTCTGTCAGCTGAACGCCCACAATGGAAATTGGATTTGTGTGTTTAGACAGTATAATATTGAGGAAATAGTTGAGTGTTCTTGAAACACCTGGTTAATACTTCTCCTGCACTAGAGGTTTCTTTCTGTATTTCAGGGTTTCACTGATAATTCCAAAATATACAGAGGCTTGATAACGCAACACTCCTGTTTACAATCCGATACACAGCCCTACAATAACATGAATGAATGAAGTTCATTTGCTCCCAAACCTTACCCACATGTGTTTTTACTATAACCATGACAACGAAGCTCCCTTAACCTTAACAAAAAGGAGTAATTTTAACCCAAACCAAGTGGTTTTTGTGCCTAAACCTAACCAACCCTAAACCATAGCGTTGTCACATCATGAAACAGATGATATATCAGTCTCTGCTGCAGCAAATTTGGGAAGTGCAGTATTTATTTGCTGAATGTAAAAGTAATAGTTTATTAAGTTCACAAAAGCATATTAAGCCACATAACAAATGTGTCGGATTCAGAAATACAGATAAGAGAATATGAAATCAGTTGCTCAAAGTTCCTAGTTTTATAAAACATTTGCAGTCATTTGAAACCTGCTTGTGAATACTGACCCATCATCCACTCCACAGCATGTTTTTCTTAAAAGAGAATTTACATTAATCTACCTTTCATATCTGGATAAAAGTAAACGTTGCTTACAGCTGTTCCAGCCACTGTGACTGATTAAGAATAAATAAGCCTTACACTTGAGATGGATCATCAAGCCGGCTGGCATATTTAGCCTCTCAGCATAGCCTAGCCTGCATATTTACCATGTTCAGCTCTCTAAATGTAAAATAGTGGTACTTGAGTTTGATGCAAATCCGCACACAGGTGTTTTGAAATTCAAATTGTTTCTGGGGGCACATGTGGATATTAAGTTTATCCATCTGGCCCATTTTTTTCTTACGTTGTATGGCAAACAGCAGCTATTTTTAAGAAAAGCCTCTGTTTGAGCGTCCAAGCATTGAAAACATCGAAGTGCAACTTAGCAGATACTTCGCTTGGTTTTGTGCCAAACTGATGACAGGTTCTGTCTGGATTTGGGAATAAAGTCACAATTGTGTCTGCACTGCAAGGGAGATTAATGTAGTAATAGTCTGATTTCTGGGACAATACGTCCTCCTCTGTCATGCCCGTTTCCTCAGCCTTGCCCATGTCCCACAGCAGGAGGCAATCCACCTTCTTTATGGTCTGACCAGCTGAGAGAGGCTGTGGAAAGTGCTGAGCATGCCAGTAAAGCTGTCACACTGCTCTCGTCAAGCTGACTTATTATTATGTTTGCATTCAGCTGGGGATCAGTGCGAGTTTGTGTGTTTACAGTAAACAGCCACAACTGGTGCTCGGTGCATGTCTACTTTTATGCCCCATACAGCTGACACACTACACCACACACAAATTGTTTTATTATGTGCCGGCAGGGCCATGTACTGTACCGAAGGGAATGGAGTTTCTCCTGGAAACAAAGCTAACGAGCTGTAATCCATTTCATCCTCCTCAAGCACAGCAAAGAACACTCCCACTGGCGTAAAGAATCTAAATATGGGATCAAACAAACACCACACCTCCACAGAGGTCAATGCTTAGCATTGTTAAGATGTAGTATTTCATGACGTGCCTACCTTGTGTCAGACGTCAGATCCCATGTGGAGAACTCATGATCATGATGGCTACTGACCACCTTGGCTGTCCCTGGCCAGGCGGCGTGACGCTTGATGGAAACCAGCTCGTGACCGGGCTCCCGTGTGAGGTCGCGGCTGCAGCAGGTACCCATTCTACCAAAAACCAAAGGACCTCTTTGCCGGTTGATTAGATGAGACTTTATCTCTCTGAAACCTCCCTTGTAGTCGCTGGGCACCCTGGGGTTAGAGGGCCGAAGGAAAGCAGCTCATTGAAGACATGTTGCGGCTTTCTCTTTCACTGTTTTCAGACGTCTAAACACTGCGCTCTGTGCTCGTCACGATCTGCTCTCAGTTCATTGCTCGTCACTGTCCCAACCAGTGTCATCCCTTCTTCCCCTGTCCTGCCCGTCCCCGACCTCTCCAGCACTCCTCACATGATTTCTCTCTCGCCAAGTTGCATTGCTAATGTTTTGGTGGCCTGGCCCTTTGCAGCCTCGCCACCCTCCCTTACACTGACAGAAGTGTTACTGTCTCCCACGACCAACCAGACTTTAAGAGCCACAACATTGTATTAAACCATCTTGTGGTTTCTCTCCCTCGCTGTTTGCATCTGTGTCCTTCAATCGCTTTCTTTGTATCCGTCCTCCTTTGCTCAGCGTTGAACACAGACGGAGACCCCCACGCAAGCTTTTCCTTTTCACAACAGTCATGTAGAGAAGAGCGAGACGGACTGGGTCCTACGCTGTAGAAATGTGTGGGCTTGTCATGTGGACAAATCAGTTGTTGGTGCATGTTTCCATATGTAGGCTCTACATGTTATGCATTTATCCACATTATGTAAAGTTTTTGTTTTAATAACACGTCACGTGCAGATACCACAAGTGATCTCGTACACATCTAAAAACAGCCTCTTTGCAAGATGGACCTTGCCAAGTTTTTGATCCTTTTCGAGCATAACATTTCAGAATTCTTTTTAATGAGTTTGCCATTTCTTTAAGGCTTTACTACCCTTTATTGCCTATATTAACTGAATACACTATGCTGTTTCTTCATATGGATTTGATGATCCAGCCATGTCTTTGACTGCACAAATCATGTTTGTTTGTTTACTGCCACGCTTCCTTCATGAACTGTGAGCCTGTCTCATGCTCATCGATCATAGTGTGACTTGTATTCACAAGTGTTGCACAGCTACTATTTTGAGAACCAGATAAAAACAGGAAACTTGAGCCAAGGGGAAAAAAATCAAAGGATGGAAGAAAAATAGAGAATACAAGGGCGAAGTCAATGGTGTGCAAAGAAGAGGTGACTTTATTCCCTTTGAGCGGTGAGAGGCTGCAACAATTGTTTACGGTCACAGGAAATAAGGTTGAATAGACAAAGGACACTTGGCTGGCAGGAACAAAAAGAAAAAAACTTGCACATCACGAACTACAGGTGGCTTGTCAAAGGATTCATTTCATAGGCTCCATGGTTCGCAAATGTAGTCCTTGTGTAACAGGAGCACAGAGAGAAAATGACATATTCTGAGGCTGTTGACACCCTCAAGGAAATCACCTAATCAAAGATCAAACAACCTGAGGATGAGGCTATCGTTTTGTCACATCTCCTTCACAGACAAAGTTTTACGCTTGCTTTGGAAAGGAATTCTCACAAACAAAAATATAACTAATCTGCCACAGACCAACAGAATATCGCAGGACAGCCCACCAGCACAAAACAAATAACTTCTACCAGCTGATAAGCCACAAGTTTAGCAGCAAGACACTACCAGCATAGCTAGTAGATCAACTTTTCCCCACATCACAAGGCTTTCCCAGATGAACTTGACAACAGTCCAAACAGTTATAAACCACAGCAGAACTCTGTCCAGGGACGATCGCGATGCTCTTCAACAGGAGGAGCTGTGGAGGAAGAGGATCACATCCACTGTAGATGGTTTTTGCGCCATCCTCCATCCATCCAGCGCCTTTTCTTTTTGTCAGAATAGCACTGCGATCTCTAAACTATGCATAGCCAGTGAGGGTTTTTTCTCTTGAGACAACAAGCTCATAATGTTTCCATAATGCAATTCCTTTCCCCAAATCATTGGGATTTTGAGAAGCTTCTCTTTTGCAAGATTTTTTGCAATTTTTTTCCACCATTACTGACTGCTAGCTCACCAGGCTAATGCAACGCAAGCTTTATGCAGTAAAACAGCCCGACAGATGACACCGTTGAGTTCAGGTCAGGTTGCTGAACTCTAGTCTGGGTTCTTATGAGTGAACAGAGAAACGTCTAACTCGATCCAAAACTGTATGAACTGACTTCTTTTTATATCTGAGAATAAAATTTGTTTTGCACCTTCTTATTGATAATTGTATCATGACGGTGTTGCGGCAGGTGTAACCATAGTGACCAAACAGGCGGGGTAGGGCAGGTAATTAGATGGGAGGTAAACCTGTAGGAAAAAAATTCTTTCATCTCTACATCTGCTTATAGTATTGTGATCACCGTACTGTCAAAACCCTTTTACAATTTTAAATAAAAGACTGACAGTGAACATACAGGAAGCCGTGAGTCATTCTCTGAAATCTAAAATAACTGTTGATAACGTACACTGAGGGGGAAATAACATGGTGCTTTCTCCCTTAACATGCAGGAGTTTGAGAAAAACCTTGTCGTGCACATGAATCGGCATTCTTTCACGACGTGATTGACATTTTAATAGATGTTGTGCGAGTGACAAATTTCTCTTTGTATTGATGTGCAGGAGTGACATTTATTTAAGTACAATTTGTCATGGAAACTTAACTTTCACAGATCTTTAAAGTGGTCTACCTTTTTAAATTATTGTTCTAAATGAGAGAAAGAAGCCTTTCAGCTTTTAAACTCTGTGCTATTTCACGCTAATTACGACGAAGAAAAGAGGGACGAGTGAGAAGTTCAAGTGTGTAAAATGTTACTTTATGATGATCACAACAGCATAGGTGATCAAGCTATCAGGTTTTGCCACTTTGTTGGCCAAAAAGTCATCATTTGTAGGAATAGGGGTTTGTTTAATAGGGGTTGTTTTTTTTTAAACTGTTGTAAAACTCATTTTGTTCAGTAATGCATTCATAAGCTCTCAGATGAGGCTGGAGGGGTCTTAATTATTTCCTGATTAGCTTTTTCAATGCGAGTGGCTATTTGTCTAGTACCAAACAACTTCCTCTGTTCATCTATTTGTTCATGAAAATAAACAAACAGATAGCTGCATGGCGCTTTACAGCAGCGCAGTCCGTTGCCTTGACGCTGTCTGTGCTTCCGATCCTTCGTATCCCCAAAGAGCATCGTCATGCGCCACATATCAGCCTGACAGATCTGTGTTGTACTCAGATCCTCTGTGAGAGTCTCTGGATTAATACTGCAGCCTTGGGGCAAGGTTAAATATTCAAGACATCCATTTTCAGACTAACTTCAAAGATGGTATTACACACACACACACACACACACACACACACACGGTGTACTGAAATGACCCTAAAGAGTAATCATTGAATCTATAACAGTGTGAAGGAGACAAAGAGGAAGACAAGAGGGAGTGACGTCTCCAAACATTACGCCTCAGTTTATCGATTGGAAGAACACAGTTAACAATGACACAATAACAGTATGAAATAACAGCTATGTTGATTAATGTACAATCATTTGTTCCTTTTCAAATTAAAAAGAAATTAAAATAAAATTCACCTTTTCGTTACAGCGGTGTCTGAGATGAATTTCATACAGCGTGAGGTGGGTTTAAGAAAAGAGCAACAGCCTGGTATGTTGGTGGATGAAACAGCCACCAGTGACTAAAACACCAGACTGAAGTTTTCACCAAACCAGCTGTCACTACACTATTAGGCCCCAGTCTGGCCATGTGTAGCTATCTGCCTGTAGCCGTCTCTCAGAAGTGAAGAGAAACCATACAACTGTTTCATTTGGGATCACAATTTTCAGTTATTTCACAGATGAAATAATCACATTTGTCTACTTGATTCCAGATTAATTACTTGCGCATTTGCGATTTTTAGAGATGTGGCACCACCAGGTTTTAATGCTAAGACTGCCTGCTGTCAGTTAGTACAAACTAAGAGCGCCAGATGTGTTTGAAAGAAATTAATTCTTCACTCACAAATGTAATTCCTGAGAAAACTGCACAAAACATGCATCATGTGGTCACAGCAATGTACTGTTAAGTTTGATGTGTTGTTGCCTTTTTCAGTGTTTTACAGATTTTTATAGTTGCCATCACCACATTTATCAACATACATACACAAATGGTTAAATTATCTATACTATGAAAACATTTATAGTTATGGTATATTGTGGTACATAGCTATTGTCCCAGCCTTTCATTTCACCTTACAATCCAGTAAACAGTTATTTGTTGTTGTTACCATAATGGTTATTTATCTCTCTGTCACCAAGACAAATCCCTGTAGATTTACGACATCAGTAGGTAGGTACACACTACAGAACATTAACACTGATATGCACCATGTACAGAATAATGTGCCATTCTCACCCTAACACCCTGACACACAGACATTTGTTAATACTACTACTTGAAGGAGCCTTTCAACTTGAGTTTTGTCCAGTACTATGAAAAAAGAATGTGTTAAAGTACACACACACACACACACACACAGAGCTGTTGATAAATGATTAGCCAGTGGCAATGCTGACTGAATCCCTGTGGGGTTTCAGTATGAATACAGTGAGTCAGGCGTAAACACCGACTCACTGCTCTCATCTCACTTCTTACCTACATCTGCAGCTCACAGCTTTAAATTTAAGTTTGTGATCCTTTTGTTAAGATCAGAAACTTTCTCAAAACTTGACATTTACAACAATAAATTTTGGGTCTTTTATCACACTTTGAAAGGGTGAAAATGCGTCAACGTTGATATCTGGGGAGGATTTCACCCTTGAATTTAAGATCCTGTGTTGGTCATGGCTGCTTGGCCTCATAATAAAAAAAAAATCTAAAAAGATATTAATTTTTAGATGATATAAAAGATAGAAAAGCAGCAGAAAAGCAGCAACTCCTCACAATGGAGATGACCTCAAGCATTCAGAAATTATCAAAATTGGTGGCAATTCATTTTCTGATTAAATGTTAAAACTGCAATCGTGATACAGAGCTCTCGAATAAAACCTTAGTCATGGCTTTGAGAAGCGACTGGAAAAAGGACTCTCCAACTGCCTCACACACCCTTCACCTCTGAGAGAACCGGAAAAATGAATGAGCAAGGGAGTGCAAGTTGGGAGGTGAAGGCGCGGCAAGAGACATGAAACAGCAGAGAAAGAGTGAAGGAACGTGACTGACCGCTGACTCACTAACATCGAGCGAGCGAGAGAGAGTGTGAGAAAAGGAGGGACTGTGTATAAGAGAGTAAGTAAGAAAGAAGCTGCCTCAGCAGATGTTATCTCTTGGGAAGGATCCTAGATTTGATGAAAATGCATTTGTCTTATTTCCAAAGTCATACAAACTTCTACTCTCCGAAAACTTCTACTTCTACTAACATCAAATAGTCAAGAGCCCACATTCTTTTGGCTTCATGCAGACGAGAGTGTGGTGAAACTACACTATCATGCCAAGCCACAACCAAGATATAATAGAATCAACACACAGCTGCGATTTGTCAATTTGCCAAAAATGTCTGAAGTGTGTTCGATTAAGCATACCTGACATTCCAGCTAGGCAGCAGGGGACCCTCTTAAGTCACATTTAATCACTTTAAAAAAGGAATTTCTGGCCTTCTGTCTGCAAAGGCCTTCAAACGCATACAGTCAAGTATACAGGCCTTGAGATGTGCGAGATGAAGCCAGAGCAGAGCGTGGAAAAGATTTACCTCTGACACCTTTGGAAGTTACTAATTTACCCTCATAATCTAAAGTCTGCTGATAGTCAAAGAGGCAAAAGATAAACAAAATCTAATCCTGGCATCTGTTGCTGAAGTGAGCCTTTTGTAGAGAAGCAGGTGTTGGAAGAAAATATCTGGAGGGAACGTCGTTAAGTACGGAATACAGCCAGCAAAGACAACATTGGACATAAGCGCTGTCCTTGGGCTGACATCCACAGGAAATAATCTTTAACTTTCCTGCTGCTCCCCAAAGCAAACACAGAAACTGGTCAGCACCTTCAACCAATGAAAACAACAGAAAAGCTATTGTTTGCAAAGCTTTCTCTTCCAGCCTTCATGTGTCTGCCAGGGAACTGTTGGTTCTTTGGTTTAGCCACTGCTCCACAACGAAACAAAGCCTCTTTTTCACTCGAGGACAAAGAGTGTTAGACAGCGAGCACAAACCAACCCTATGTTCTTACGCCTTTTAATTTGATCTGTCAGTTTCATTAGCAGGTTTGCGAATATTTCTCCATCCAGGGCAGAAAACGACTGCATTTCCTGGGAACCTTTCTGTGTTTAGCACACAACCTCAAAAGCAGCCACTCCAGTTGAATTTGCTCTAATGCAGCATGGCCTTCTCCGCACACAACATCTATATTTGGGTCCATTTAGAGTTGAGTTCAGCTATGGATAAAAACACCTCTCATCTAAAAATCAACATTTGCCAATGAAAAAGATGTGTCGCCCAGCTCATATCCGCCACACACTGACACAGGAATATTTTCTGCTATGTCTCTGACAATCAGTGATCTCCTAATTCTTCTTATTGTGAGGTTTGTGATTTAGTACTTCAAGGTCATTCTACTGTGCACTGAGGAAGAGTGAGAATCAGCTGCTGTCTCTTGATCTTGTGCTGACAGTTTGAAGGACTGAATGTGTGCGTCACTGTGAACCCAGACTTTGCTGGCGTAGAGCTTATACCTGCCCGGCAAACCTTTTTTTTTTTTTTTAAAGGTTTAACAAAGTCATTTATAAAAACATTACAGGACAAAAACAACTCCAGTGGTCTTGGTGGTATCCACAGTCAGTATAACACAGAGCCATAAAGGGTTTAAGTATTGCAAGGCCATACTCCTGACATTACTGTAAGCTGCTCTGAGATAAGCCTCTTTGTCACGGCTTTGTGATACTATCATTGTGCTTACGCTGCCAATCGTGCAGTGCTCAAATCACTGCACCACCAATTTCACGTTTCTGCCAAAAGCATCAGCTCTGCAGTCATTCACAATAAGCTAATGTGAGATGTAAGAATACCATCTTTAAAATGTAATCACAAAAGATAACCATCATCTTTTGTGGTTTTGAATATTAATAATATTATTTTATAAATATAACAATAATAAATATAATAAATATATATATAAAAACTTCCATTGTCTTGGGAAGATTAAACTTCTGGTTTTCCAGTAGAGCCTTATCCTCCACACAGTTACAGTCCATAATACACAGATTAAACAAGTTAACTCCTATAAATATGAAGGTATTTATGTGGATGTCATCTTATCTTTGAGTTCTTATCATCTGCAGAAGATACAACAGCAAAATTATATACACTCAGGGGACTGAGGTTACAAAGACTCTTATCTTTCCTATCTTCAATGCAGGGTGTTATCATTATATGGGATCACTGCATGATACAATTGTTTTTCTTGGGTGTAAAAGTTCATTCTTAACCTTGGAAACAGGAGTTAATAAAGATTCACTTACAAAACGGTTGCTGGGGTTTTCAACCGCATCGCACAAGCTGTGTCTCAATTTAGGGGTTGAATCTTCTAAGGATGCAGTGTGCTAGACGTGGCCTTCACGAAGGCCAAACCAAGTGTTGTTACATGAGACGGTCTGGTCTAAGGAGGATTACCCGTTTGCATATACCCGCTTAGCTTTTTTGAACATTTGTATCATTATAATTGAGTGAGTTGAAACCCAACAGTTCAGGGCAATGATGCTTGGCCGCTGTTGACGGTACGTTTGCAGGAACCATATTCTCTTGCTCGCGAGGAATCTTGGGATATTTTGGGCCGCGAAGGATACAGTGATTGGATCCTCCAAATTTGGGAAAAGGAGGTCGCATTTCTCCGCCGCATTTGAAGGAGCCTTCGTGCCATCACATGACCGAAGTATGGGACTTTGGTCAAGTGATAACAGGTGATCGTATATTGGCGCGAGTCATAACTCCTGCCTCTGTTCAAAGATGGTCTTTGGAATAGGATGTGACAGGCGTCCTTGATCTAAGGAAGACTGTGAGATGCGGCTGAAAGATCCAGGAAAACATCTCTCGCTGGCAGCATTGCATTAGATCCCTCGTTTTATTTGATGAAAGCACCTTTTGCCATGTGGCAGAGGATTTAGAGTTCCACAGGTTTAACAGGTTCACTTATTACATGCAAACTGTAAAATCAGTACATGAATGAGATGTAGAGATTTAGAATTATTGTAAGTAACTACCGTATTGTGTCACATTTACGTGTGTATGACGGACACTAAATGCTCCTAATGTCGTGCTGTACTTGAATGTTTTGTGTATGTGAAACACACTTGGCGTTTTTTATTAACCTCATCACACACAAGGCCTCAGAAGGAATGTCAGGAAACAGATAAATATGGCCAACAAAACATCCCAGAGCCCAAGTTGACTACTCCACATTGCTGGTTTTGTTCGTCCACCAGCCAAAAAAACCAAGATATTTCAATTTACAGTGACATGAAACAGAGAAAAGCAAGTATTCCTCACATGTCAGAAGCCAGAAACTCAAGAATGTTTGCTTGATAAAAGCCATAAACTCCTACTCAGCTATTAAAATAGTTGACAGTTGATTTACTTGTCAGACTTATCGCTTCAGTACTACAAAAATGAAGTGAAATCTGATCTAATATAAGTGAAATGGTAACCACTGTTAGCAGCAAGGACTTCCAAACAGATTCAATGGTTAAGCAGGGTAGGGATCATGTCTCTCACACCTTTCCAGCTTAGTGGAGCTTCAGGATAATGACTGAGGGCAACAGGACTGAAGCAGCTGTCTCCACTTTGTGTGTGTGTCTTTCTCCCTGCTGCCTGCCTTGAATCCCCTTCAGTGAAGCCAGTCATGCAGACGTTCCTGCAGGGGGTTTATCCCTCCAGGGCGCGGCGTGGGGGGGGGGGCCCCCGCCCGCGGGCGGGGGGGGGGCGGGGGGGGGGGGCGGGGGGGGCGGGCG
>JAVQJF010009883.1:0-26963 GCA_036023855.1 Gadopsis marmoratus | reverse complement strand
GACTAGTTGTGGCTGTAAACTGACAGATCTAAGATTACTGAGACAGGTACCAGTTGGTCTACGAATGCTGCGGCGAGTTTTACCAGCCACCGGCTGTTTAAGATCACCGGTATATTTAGGGGAGCGGAATGGGGTCTGTCATCTTTGGTAGACACCTGAATGATGATGTCTGTAGTTGTTCCTGTTTAGGCCATCAATTTGACTGAGCTTCAGAGTGGCAGCTTTAATTAAGTCTTTGATTGGTGAGTGTGATGAGGGGGGGAGGGGGGTCGTCGGGTCTCTGGTTGGGACAGAGACATCCTCTGAATGCCATGGGTGATGTGGAGAGCTCAGCCAATCAGAAGCCAGAAAATATAAACCTTTAAAATCACCTGACGTTTACACCACAGCTGATAGAAACGGATTGATTTGTAACTTGAACATCTTTGCTTTTGACTTGTAATGAAGTCTTTATTGTCCCAGGAGGGAATTAAATGTGTGTGTGTTGCACACCTTTCTGCAGTCACCATGGTGATGATGTTTTCAGATGGATCCATTTCTGAAAGAGAACGTGATGTTTGATGTTCAGAGACAAACTTTTCTCTTTTTGTTACGAGTTTGCATCACCCTAACCCACATTAAATATTAGGAATATGTTTCCTCACAATCCAGACGTGTTCAAAAACACAACTGCTGGATGTGTAATGATATCAAAATCAGAAACTAATTTGCTTTTTTAACAAATATGAATTTATGGAGAAATTTTACATATTCAGGACATTAAGCAAATGGAAGCCCATTGTGACGTTCCATCTTCTCCAGTTTAAGGATTTAATCTGAAACATGTCTGAAGGGTACGTCAGCTGACACCCGCTGGGATCAGCTGTTATTTATTTTAATATTAATTTATTGTATTCTGTCACATCTTAATTCTCACATAAATTTTACAGACTCTAGTCATTTCACAGTGAAGAATGAAGCTGCTGTTCGCTTCAATCTTACAGATTTTCACTGTAAATTTTCTGTGAGGTGTGAAGAAGAAAAAGGCTGTTACCATGGTGACTGAGCATGCTCAGTTCCATCCTCACAGTCTGCTGTGCACGTCTGTGGACGGGATGAACACTGACTCCATCTTCCCACAGCAACAACCAGGCGTCAGAATGACTTGAGGCTCCGCCCACTTCAACGACACACACTTTACTGACAGCAGAAGCCCCGCCCACCTCCGCATATGACACACCTCCTGGGAGAATCACCTGGGAACATCAACACGAAGAAGTTATCCTCATAACCGAAACTCGGGTTATCTTGATAACTAGAACATAAGTTACAAAGGTAACTACGGCTCTGTGAATTCCTTCCTGACTACCAGTGGCGGTAAACAAAGATAACTCATACCAGCAATGTCGCAAGATACAGACACCCACCTACTGATCAACTGCTGCTGCTAATGGAATAGAAGCTGCTAGTGAGGATCCAGAAGCAACATAAAGACGATAAAACCTTAATAATAATAATAATAATAATAAACTTTATTTATATAGCACCTTTCATACACGAAATGCAGTTCAAAGTGCTTTACAACAATGATACGAAATGCACAAAGTGCTTAACACAATAGAAAACATTAAAAAGTGCAAGAAATCGGAAACATCAAATTTAAAAGAAAACTGAAAAAGCAGGTAAGAAAAATAAAAATCTTTAAAAGAAAACAGAAAAAACAGTTAAGAAAAGTAAAACCTGGAAAGCTAAATTTAAATTAATCTTTAAAAATTGATCCTTCAACCTGATTCTTTCCTCTTCCCCTCTTTCCTTTTTAATAATAATAATTATTATAATTATTATTATTATCATATTGAAGGCCAGAAGCAGCACCAGGTTGACATTAACAACAATGGCTAATTCCCAAATTCACAATTTGTTATCAAATTATATTATGTTGTGTTTTCACCCTCTAACCACTTGTCTCACATACGGTGGTAAGATATGTAAAAAACATGTGACTGCCCACTCTCAGGTGTCTACAGTCAACATCTGAAATACCACAGAGGAACCTGCACCAGACTGTTAACATACAATACAAATAATTCGATCGATCGATCTAGACTGTGCATTTAGCAGGCTGTTTGGCTAAAGTTATACGCCACCTACCCAGCAAACAAATAAACGTCCCGAGGACGTCCGCTCAAGGTCCTCTCCGAAAGTCCGCTTAACGTCATTGTGTAGGGTTCCCGTTTGGTTGCGGGGACGTTATTGCGGGACGTCCTAAGAATGTTGCCAGGAAGTTACAGGGACGTTGGGGAAAATTCCTCTACACTTACTTATTATAATAATAATAAATAATACATAAAAAAAATATAGCGCTTCTCAATTGTAACTTCTCCGTCAGGAAAAATGATGAGACGAGCGGGAGTCTCCGCTCTGTGATTAAGGAACGTCCACTCTACATCCTGAGCTAAAGGAACTACATGTATATGTCACATATCATGCGTTTGAATGAGACCTGTAGTAAGACCTGCATAAAGAAAGGTTTTCAGGCAAAGAACATATATACCATGTTTTAAAAATGAACACCATTTGATTGCAATGATCACTATTAGTGTGCTGTAAGACTATTAAAAACGCAATTAAAACATAAACGTCCAAAGAAAGTCCCGTTAACGTCTCCATAATAACGTTATCCGAGGGGCCAAATGGGAACATTCCCTGAAGGTCCGATTTACGGCTCATTCAGGACATCCGCACCAGGACCAAAAGTTAGCAACGTCCCAGTACCATCCCTCTGGGAACGTTGTGCTGGGGACCAATGGGGTTTCTTGGGTAGCTATGTTAGCTGGTAACTGTCAGTCCTGCTTCCAGCCCGAGTCGGCTATTTTGTCTTGTTTTATTCCAAGGAAATGGGATTTAACTGGCTGTAGTCATTATGATAACATGAGGAAAACACGATGCTCCCCCAGAGAATCTCAAGTCGGAAGGTAATTTATTCACATTATCACTGAAAGGACTAGCTAAAGAAAGGGCTAAATTCAGATTGAACAAGGCCAATGTATAATATATATGTATTTTTGTCACAGCAGGGCAAACGGGAGGCAGAAACATTTTGTACATTTTTACAATGGGGGGAGGGGGGGTATTGGATGAAAGAGAGGAAGACAGGGACAGAAAGAAAGGGTCAAAGAAGGAATCTACTCGCTGAATGCCTGCCTGGCCTCTAATGCCTCACATCCTTTTCTCTCAGCGTGTGAAGTGGACGTGCTGTAGATGTTCCTCCTCCAGACCTTCATACATCATGGGGTGCTGTGAGAGGCCCTCTTCTTCATCCGCCACCCCCCCCTCCTCCAGCTTCTACACACAGCCTCACTTCCAGGTAGAAAATTCTGTTGCCATGGTGATTTCAATCGCTGTTATTGCTACAGCATGATGGTGAAGGATCTGCTGGCGGAGGGAGGGAGTCGCATTGTGCTTACATTCCCCAACATTCAGGCCATCTCTGCCAGCGTTTATGTCCCCCGACAGCCGCCTTTATGTGCAACACTCCAGATTAGATGTGAACAATGCGGGAAGTGGAATTTACAAGTCAGATAAATGTTTATCGCCACTTATTACTGTTGCTCATTTAAACATAATTTTATGGTTTCATTCTTGTACCCGTACCACACAAATCCTGCAACGGACTGTGGTGACCTGTGTGGGGTGTTTCTACCTTCTGCCCAGTGCATTCTGCGAAAGACTCCAGCCTCCAAGAACAAAATGGGTTTCTCCAACAAACTTTACAGTCAAGCGGAATTTCCGACCATTTGTTGTTTGACGGGTGGTCGCAACACCTGATCAATGATCAACATTCTGGATTTGGATTTAAAAATGTTTAGTCGTCTTGCAGTTTGAGCAGTTCCATGATATAATTTCCCACATAGCTGCTGTCAAAAGACCCGTTCTAAACTGTACAGCACTTGTTAGCCACACTAGCACTTTGGTTGACCAATTTGGTCCAATTTGAAATGTCACAACAGAAACTGGATGGATGGATTGCTATGAGATAACTCTGTTATGATATAGCGCTATATAAATAAAATTGAAATCACAGTCCCGTCAGCCTAGTTAGCAATGTTAGCATGGCTGTACAGCCTTAGTCTTGTGTTAATATGATTGTTTTTTTCATTTTGCTAATTGTACTCTTGACAGAGTCACGGTGCTGTGACTGTTACAGTACATTGCATTTATTTAGCTGACACTTTTATCCAAAGCGACTCACAATAAGTGCATTCAGCCATGTGGAAACAACCCAAAAATTGCAAGAATCATCCAAGTACATGAACTTCAACAGCTATTGACTTCAACAGATGAAGTTTACGTCTGACGGAAGATGTGTAGAGTTTCTGCTGTCCTGAGATTCGTGCTGGCACCTTGGATTCGGACCGGGCAAAAGACGGAAGTGGTTGAGTGTCATCTGCTTTGCTGTGGCAGGAAAATCCATTCAGATGTCAAGGAACCTGGATGTGACACTGGATGGCCAGCTGTTGTCCTTCTCTGTCGACATTGCTGTGACAATCCGCTCTGTCTATCTCCTATTGATTCTACATGTTAATGTTACAGTGTAAGCATAGAGGACATATGTTTAGGCCATGCGGAAATGGTGTTTAAACATAGTAGTGTGAGTGCAATCTACAAGATTGATAAAAACATACCGTGAGGTCTATGTATGCATTTTTGCTGTAGGAAATTTAATTAATTTTCAGCCTTTGGGTAGCCGTGCCGTACTAAATAACGCATAGAGTTTAAATGTGCCAGCGTGTCTTATGGAGATGTTAAAGGCTTCACTGTTGAAGACACTGTTGATTTTAAGTTTCTCTGTTGATTTAGAGGCTTCGGTCTGCAGCTTGCATGCACTGATCATCAATCAATTAGGCACGCAGGGTGTTTTTTTCTGTTGGAATAGCTGCGACCTATTGATCTGTGCAGAGGTACCAGGTCAATAGCTTGCAGTTGAGCAGAGACTTGTGATTGATCCAAATGTCAATAGCTCCGTTTCTCCAATTCCCTCAACAGCACGATTATGAATTGTAAATACATTTGTTTCCTCGTGCAAATTTCAGTAGCTCACAACCCCGCCCTCTCTTCACACGTCCTCACTCGCCAATCCCCCCCAACATCCCCAAATGCACCCCCCCCCCCACTCCCACCACCATCCTCAAGCTTCCAGCAGCACTCCACATCCCCTTGCTTTGAAATGGGCCAGTTGCTATGGCAACCCCATACAGCAGCATATTATTCCCTGTGTCAGAATTCAAAAGGGGATCAATTAGTGATGATGTCACTGCGTCAAGCGAACCACTCAAATCCTGATCACGATTCCTTCCGAGAGTGGCCAGCCGATTCCTTCCCGTGTGTGTGTTAGAACATACGTGTGTTATTTATGAGATGAGAATGAAGGGAAGTTAAAGAAGCGAGCGTTCGTTGTTCCCTGTGCAGTGGAAGATGAAGGCAGACATGAGGTGCCTGAGTCACCACTGCTCACTGTGTGGGAGGGCTGGATGGAGAACACAAGTAGAATGAAATACACTGACTTACACTTACTGTATACTGTACACTGCATGAGGGTTAGATAAAGAAGCAAAATCAGGCAAGGCAACTTTATTTGTATAGCACGTTTCGTACAGCAGGGCAAATCAACGTGCTTTACAAGGTAATAAAAATACAGCCAGGTAAAAGAGATTTACAATGTAAAAGAGCAAAAAAGACACAAGTGACACAAAAGATACTGGATTTGAAAATGTAAACAAGCATATATTAAATTAGCAAGCATAAAAAGAACACAGAAAATAGTCCCACATGTAGACGCACAATTAAACTGAAACCATTTTTTAAAAAAGAAGGCTAAGTTAAAGCTGGCGTAGGCAAAATCTGTGCAACCTATGCAAAACCTTTTGCCTCTCTCTCTGCTGCCTCCCATCACTCTAAGCTCCTCCCACCAAACCCACAACTTCGACTGGCGGGAGGAGGAGTCGGTTGCCCCGTGAAACGTTATCCCTCGTAGGTCTCGCTCTCCGTGGCGTGAGTCTCACAGAGACTCACTCAAAACCTAATCCCCACTGTTTCTCATTGTGCGTCAAACATGATGAGCCCGAAGGGCCGTGGAGCCGGGATGTGTTGTTCTGTGCTGTACGCCCTCCAGGGGCCGAAGCGGAGGTTTCCTCTCAGACCACATGAATTACAATATGCTGAATGGTTATTATGGCATTTTGCCCAATGATGCCCCAAAACGTACTGCCTACCCCCACCTTTAAGAAGATTATTCTAGATTTTTATCCATTACTGGGTGGAGTAGGCAATGTAAATAACATATGGACCTGCATGAGAGAACTGGAAGTGGACAGAACAAGTTAAATGCGGCACACTTTGGTGTGACATTTCTGCAAGAGCCAAAGTAGCAGAAATCAACAATGTGCTGCACATCAAACACGGACCTCACACTCTGCCATTTCTCTGACAGTGCAGAAGGATATAATAGCACACCTCCCACGTTCATAACCCTGCTGCAACCCCGTCACCTCTTTCCTTCCATCTTCCGGCAGAGAGCACTGAGAATAGCAGGTTTACAAAGATGAAAACAGATGATTTTCCCAGAGAGAAGTAACTATTCTGTAGCCTCTACCATTCGTTAACCGCTGCTGATTATAATTGTATTCTTTTCTATTTCTGGTGGGAACTGGTAGATGTGTGTTTAGCCTCTCTAGACATTTTTCCTGCCGATAAGCAGAGTTTCACATCAATCACAGAGAGCAAGCGAGTGAGAGAGAGAATACTGCATATTTTTAGAGCCACTCTTCTAAAGTCCACTTCGTGCACCATCCCTACTGTTAGCGGTAAGAGATTTACATTCCCAAAAGCATACACAGCCACAATTGGAGCTTGAAGACTGGATTGCGCATTGATTGTGATGCACAGATGCTCGACAAATTAAAGTAAAAGTCGCATGTTCTTCAGAGGTGTTTCAGTGCAATTTCTCAATATGCACAGACCTCTATTCTTCCAATATTCCTTCATTTGGTATTTGTTGGCAATGGAGAGCTCCGTCTAAAAGGTGTAGTTAGCTTAAAATGAACTAGGTTGCGTTGTGGTTAGGGGCGTAGGCAGAGGAGGGAAAGGGCCCAAATGCAGACAGCACAGATTGGCGGGAGCTGTTTTAACCATTTAATGGAACAAATGAACTTACAAACAGATACAGAAGACACAGGTAGGTGGGCAGGAAAAGTCCAGGTCTTGACACAAAACAGGAGGAATGTCCACGGGGGTCAAACAGGAGCATGGAACCTAAACGCAGCCCAAGTGTGACAGAGTTATATAGTAGTTGATTCCACTTGTTTTCATACCTTTCACTTTGATCAGTAACTGGGATCGATATTCTGGAAGAGACTGTTCCCGTCTGCTCTTCCCGTTAACAGGTCTCTCCATTTTATGTGATTACGTTTTCCAGAACTTAATTGGTCTCAGATCATTTTAAGGCTTCCTTCACATTTGCCCTTGAGGACCCATGAGTGCATTGATTTTAGTCAGATGTCATTCATAAGCACATATACATATTTATCATTCATATTCATTTCCTGTGAGTGAATAAGATGATGATGGCCGCTGTCCGTGGTCCTGATCTCTGTTTGACTCTGGTGACCCGTTACAATGACCTCAGGGACACACACACACACACACACACACACACACACACACGCACACGCACACGCACACGCACGCACGCACGCGCCATTGTCTGTGTTGAATCTGGCGCGACTGGATTATTTATTCGACACAACCTCGTTCATGTCTCACATCTATCACGCACAATTGGATGTGTGCTTCCTCGCGCGCACGAGCGCGAGAGAGGCAGAGAGAGAGAGAGTCAGACGAAATGCGCGGTGCCTTCTTCTTCTCCTGCGCAGGGCGAAGCGGGCAGCGGCAGAGATCTCTGCAGTCAGGAGTCCAGCGTTCGTCGAAGCGCACGGGGGAGAAAATCCGAGCTCATTTCCCAGTTTTCCTGCAAAATAGGACGCGTGTCGCCGCCTCTGTCCCGGTTTCGAGGTCCGCAACATTTGCTCCAGTCTGCATTTGGGCTGGAAGTTGGCGCAGCCTGGAGCCGCCGGGGAGCCTCCGTCCTGCAGCCCCTGGACGCGGACGAGCCACGGCGCTGCAGCGGCATTTGGGGACTATATCGATGCAATGGTGAGAATGGATGAATTACAATTGTATGGTCTCGAATTAATGCGCTGGTGTCCTGCGGCATGTGTCGGTGGGTCCATCCCGGACATGAAGCGTCGAGCACATGACGACAGAAACACACTGTATGGGACTAAAGAAAGGATGCTGCAACATGTTGACACATAGGTAGCCTATATATATATACATATATACATATATATATATATTTGTCCATATGCACGAGGAGGCTCAGCCTGTTTTATGTCTGTTTAGGTAACTGAATAATAATGAAGTGTGGACACTCATCATACTTCATGTTAGATTGCTACATGTGATGCTTTGATGTGGGAGACCAGTTTCCTTGTCTGCCTGTATGCAATTCACACAGCCATGCAGACATTGTAACAGCAGGCTTGCAACATTATAGGAATTCAACTACCAACAATAATATCATGTTTTTGTTTTACATATTTCAGGGTGTAGTATTTGGGCTCTTGTTGTCTCTGAGTCTTTGGGTAAAAGCTGTGTGACCTTGTAATGCATCCTACTGTCAGTGAAGTGCAGCTTGTGTTAAATCGGAGGGTTAAAACAGCAGCAAAAAGCCGTCCTTTTTCAGTTATCTGCTGTGTGTGTGTTTGACAGAGGGAGGTGGGCTTCCTCTAAGCGCCTCCCACTGCTTAAAGGTTCATGTCTGGCCAAACAAAGTGTGTAAAGGGGTGTGTGTGTGTGTGTGTGCCTCCCCTATGTCTCTGGCTTGATTGCTGCAGATTGACTAATAAAGAACAAGGCTCATGTTGAGCTATGTGTTTACATATGTGAATGCTCAGCTGCAGCCTCATTCATAAAGAGTGATGAATGAGTGGCACTCCCGCCCCGAATCCTGATCCGAGGCCAAATACGTATACGGATTTGCAAAAAATAAAACCCCCAAAAAAACCCCGGCTGAACATCCGCGAAGGGCGGATGAAATGTCCTGAGCTGGTTTGTCCAAAAAGACAACATTTAGTTTAAATATACAGCTCACATCTGGTTCAGCGCGTCGAGCGAAGTCGCTGATGTCCTGTTTAGATTTGCTTGACTTACGGCAGACAAACATATACACAGTGCGTCATTAAGATGCTGCTGCTAAGTCGCTGGACAAAAGCATTCGTGTAGTGCACAAGTGTCGCAGAAGAGCTTTTCCTGCCTCTCAGATCTCTGTGATGCTGACATTTAAAAGGCCCAATTAGCCTTGTTGTGTCGGCTGGCCGGAGCAGCCGAGGAGGGAGAAAGTGACATTAGGCGTCGGGCCCAGTCTCAGCACGGCGACCTTGCAACACACCCAGCATCACGCAGGAGCCGAGGCTCATTCAGCCGCATGTAGGAGACCCAGCCACGGAAATGCAAGAGGCTGCACATTATCAGGAGCGGTGCTAGATTTGAGCCCTTTCGTTTCCATTATGGGGCTTTAAATTTATTGTGTTTCTAATTTGTGTGAAACACTGACTGCATATTCTGTGTCAGCAGCTCATATGATACTTACACACCGCGCGGAAAACTCGAGACACGGTGCTTTTATGGCTGAGCCGTTCAAGTAAATGGAAATATTTAAGATGTACATTTACCCCAAACATCAACCACATGTTTTTGTTTTGGGAAACCTTCTGATCTCCACTAGAATCTCTATGAATAATGCTTATCCACTCATGTTTGGACCCACCAGCACAGTTGAAGAGGTACAACATAGACGTCGTACTGGTGCTGCATTTTCAGACTTTGAGGTGTCGCAGTGTTTACATTGAGCATTGTCCTCTTTTACAGTGCGATGCGCCCACGCTGGCTCAGCTTTGATACGTTTGCTCATGTTGATACGGTTTTGATCGGTTACAATCTTGGCGACAATTAATCATTAACATCCCTGTTAAAGCAGCAGCATTATTGTGTGCATGGAAACATTAATATGCTGAGCACACCCTCCCTTATCGCTCTAGCTGTTTTCTCGTTGCACAGATAGTCCTTTCGTTCGGTGTTTCCTCCTGAAACATCTTTTGCTACTGACAGCACATTTGGCGTGATGCATATTAATATGTGTAATTGTGTTGTGGCAGCATCTCATCTCTCATCAGGTCCATTTAATCTCTGAGCTCATTTCTGTCTTAGCAGGAAATGCACACGCACTTTTACAACATTAATAATGGCTGCATTCCATTTAGCTTTTACCAGTTTCAGGGCTCCTGGCATGGCTTACTGGGACACTTCAGTGGGACAGAGCCTTTCTTAATATTAACAATCATCCCTTTGGTTTTCCTGCTATTACAAGTGAAAATATATGCCGTGAAAACGGTCTAATGGCCATTATTAAAGATGATACAGGGTTCTCTGGGCACCTTCCAGCAGTCTGGACCTGAACCAGGTGCTTCTCAGCTCGAGGACAGCAGGCTTCCATGGGGAAATGATTTGCCTCTAATTGTGCAAACAGACTAACGTTTCAAAACTACAGCATCTTCATCAGCCATTAATAAAACCTCACAGGTTCAGTATTCCTCCCACTATTAATGCGTTCATCCTCTTTGCAGCTCACTGTGCCAGGATTGCACTACTGCCAAAACTCACCGTGTGCATTTGTTCTGGGAGTCGCACCAGTTTTAGAAAAATAGGGCGTCCTGATTGCCGTCTGTTGGATTAAAAGTAACAGAAGCCGTGAACCAGTAACTCGAATGTTACTCAGGACGTCACAGCACTGCTGGTCAGCGTGGTTGCAAAGTGGAAAATGGACAGGATCATGGCCTGGTGAAGCAGATGTGTGCTGCTGCGAGCCAGAGGAAAAGGGCATGCATTTTTAATCTGGTGTCTGTGGCCAGGTGTTTAGACTGGCCTAAAATCAAACTAAATGACACGTCATTGCACATATTTACATCCCCGAATGGTGCACTGCAATGCTGCTTCCTGCAGAGGGTCAGTGATCTTTGACCTGTACAGAAGTCTGGATCCTCAACAGGCACTCACCACCTCTGAAGGGACCCTTCGGTCTGTCGGTGCTGGTGTCGAGCGTCGTGGTGCAGCCATGCAGGAGACGACGCTGTCTCGCTGCTCACTGGGTGATGTCGGGAATCAGAGCAGTCACGGGGCCGTTTCTCAGCCTTCTGCAGCGTCGGCGCCCTGCTTCTGCTGCTTTTCTGTGTGATACCTGCTCTGCATGTGACACTTCCTGTCCTCCAGCCCCTACTTGCACTTGTTTCCGTCACCATGCCAGCGGATGTTCGGATGTTTTCTAAAAGCATAAATACCACATTGTAAAAAAACATACCTGCTTATGTGTTGACACAGCTAACATGTTAGCAAACAGTTACACACCTTCACATCCAGCAGACACAGAAGAACGTTACTATCCAGGTATCCCAAACATTGTTACCGATGAACCTGTCCATAATATTTTATCCCATTTCCACGGCTTTAAGTAGCTGGGATAGATGCTAGTATTTTCGAGCCCCAAAATTTAGTGGCCCAAATCTAAACAATTATGTAAAAACAATACAGAAAAGGCAACTTAAAGAAACTTAACACAGCCTTGACGAGACATTAACAAAATGAAAAGATATTCTCATAACAATTTATCTAAGTTGAAATCTCAAAGTTCTTGTAACCTGTAAACATATGGTACATATATTCTCTCACAGTCTCTTGGTTCGAACTTGGGATATTTGTGGAAGTGTAACGTTGCTTTGGAGAAGGGAAAGTATATCCATTATAGGGATAAAACTTGGTGGCCACAGGCGGCCGCCTACATGGAGTACTTGGTGGCCACAAAGTAACTTTTTGTGGCCACAGGCCATAGGGCCATGTTTAATGTCGAACCCCGAGTAGTTTAAAATTGGTAGGCCTGTATAACAGTCCATAGGCTGCAGTAATAAGGCTCTTACTGCTGTGTGCTGTGCCCTAAGATAGGCACTGTAGCAAAAATGTAGCACAGAATAATATTATTGCAACCATATTCTTTTATTTTCACAAATCTTTGTTGAATGCTTTTTGTGAGTGATAAGCATTTTACACATTTATCAATTTAAAAGTAATGATTGTTTTGTAGTTTAAATTAAATTACAGCTTGTGTTGTTGTTGAATGGCCTATCCCAAAGTTAATTTCCTACATTGCGGGTTTTCACCTGCAGATTTAAGTCAAACAATGCATCTTCAAAACATTTCCATCAACTTTTCCATCCAAACATCCTGTTACATCCAAACCATTTCCAGGCCTGGAAAACCTTTTTTATTTTAATAAATTTCATCACTGTTCCAGGAATTTCATGACTGTGGGCACCCTGCTTATCCCAGTGGAGCATCGGTGTCCACCTGATCAGTATAAGGCCAATATTCACTACGTATCTATAGATGCTAGATGTTTGGCTTTGATGTTTTTCATTTTGTCAGATCATAGCTGTTGGATATGGCCGGGAAGTCTCTTGTACTCAACCATACGCTGAACAGTGAAATAAATGATTAGCGAATAATTCTAAGTTCTATGAGACGGGGTTTACCTTTTAATACTTACCCACCACACTAGAACTATTCACAACACTTTCACCGGATGCCAATAAATAGTTAATAGTATGCAGTTTAGCACATAAAGGGCATAATCCTCAATGTAATCATCATTTCAGAATAGCTGTCTAATAATTGATTCATCAAAAATACACAAAGCCGTTGTATGAACTCCCATGAGATTATAAACATCACCTGTAAATGTACTTGGTGATTTAATTCCTGGTCTGTTGTCGAGGGACTCGCGCAGGATCCGGGTAGCCTACGTGATGTTATTTTAACTACTCCCTTATTTCTGTTCCAAAATGTCTTTGCTTCGCTCTCGTGACTACGCAGCTCCCCAGTGAATTGTGGGAAACAAAACGGGACAAAATGGGAGCGAGAAGCCAGGACAGTTTTCATATTCTCTCTCTCTCTCTCTCTCTGTGTAATAAATGCACCTCCCTCTCCCAAAATAATAAAGACTAAGTCATATCTGTGTATATTAAGTCCTCCCATAATTCCTTGGGCTAAATATAGAGTCCAAGACTCGAGTCACTTGCTGTGATATTCGAATGGGAATTAGACGGTCCAGTGCTGGATTAACTCGTCATCGATGGTGGTTCTCGAAGCAGCGTGGAGAAAATTCGTCAATGTTCTTAATTATTTCCTTCTGAAAGAAGCCCCCCGAGAGGAATCATATCCCTCAACACAAACATCCACGCACATTCTTAAGGAAGATTCTTTTTTTTTACTTTCCAATGTTCTCCTCCGTTTATCTTCTTTACTTTACTCCGAGCCCCAGTATTTATATTTGGCATAAACCTAAAGTAAAGGCCAGTGTCTAAAATGTTTGTTTTAAAGTGTTTGTGTGTGTGTATATGTGTGTGTGTCAAACATTACACGCACACACACTCAGGCTGACAGTGTTGAACATGAAAGCCGCTGAGACTCATTAAGCCACTGATTAAAGCTACTATGCTAACACACACACACACACACACACACACACACACACACACACACACAGCCTGAAGTTTTGTCTTATCTACTTTTAAAAATGAGTGGATAACCATAAACGTACATGTACAAATGTACAGTATGACATCATGTGTATTATTGTGAGTGTTGTCGTTCACTTCCTCTAATTGAAGAGCTGCACTGTTCATGTAATCTTGAAGGAGGTCTTGGAGGTATGAGCTTGGAGCTTGTCCAGCTGGTTGTGACCACACCCGTGGGTGGGACTAAGTCTGTTTCCTCACTGATTACGTTTACATGCACAAAATATTCCTGATTTTCTTGCCCTTATTCTGAAAAAGACAATGTTCCCACTGAGCTGTATATGTGGCTAAAAAACTAAATTTGCATCACTGTGTAAATACATATATCAAATATCAGACCTATCTTCTAAGGATCTTGAACTGTGCCTTCATACTTTCATCTTCTCATGTTTAGATTATTGTAATTCCCTCTACACGTGCCACAGCCACTCGGATTTAAAATCGCTCACAACTGGTTCAAAATGCAGCTGCCAGACTGTTAACCAGAACCAGCCGTCGTTCCAACATTGCCCCTGTTCTTGCATCCCTCCGTTGGCTTCCTGTAAGATTCAGAATAAACTACAACATCCTGTTGACTAACATATAAAAAGGAACTACACAACCTTGCCCCTAGACACATTTCAGATCTCCTCATTCCTCATTCCACTCCTCTGGAATCTTCTTCCCCAGTCGGTCAGCTTTGCTGAATCTTATTAACAGTTTTAAGCAGCTTTTTAAAACCCATCTTTATAGGCAAACCTTTTTATAAATCTTGTTCTGTGCTTTTATTGAAATTAACTTTTCTTCATTCACTTGGTGCTTTATAAATAAAGCTTTAGTTACTTACTGTGAGCCCATGAAAGCAGCAACACTGGAAGCAGCAGTGAACTCCATCGGATGATTCGCCCACAGGTGGATCGAGTGTGGGAGGTGTCTGCGGTTCCAGGCTGCCTTGTTGGAGTATGGTCACACTATCTCTGCAGATATATTTATATATACACATATACACACTCTCCCTCTCCCATTCATTTAAATCGTATGGGAGAGTTGGCATGGAGGGTCTGGTCCAGTGTGTAAATCTTGTTTCCTTGAAATATTCTTTGACCAGAACATTTTCTTTAATTACCGAAAGAAAGAAAAAAAAGGCCATATACTTCAGGACTGCATTTCCTGCTTCGGTGCGACCTCCTGACTGTCTCACGGGTCAGAATTCACCTTTGTGCACGCTGATGTGCAACTTTTGCACGTTTGGCCAGAAGAAACGCCGCTGCACAGTGTTGGAAGATGGACTTTATTGTACTGACGTGGTGCGAGCACCCCGTTTGGACACCAGCAGACTACAAACTGCAGCATCTCTCTCATGGACAGTTTACATTTGACGCTGGCTTATGTTTAGCTTTCTCTTTGTTTTTCCTCACTCACTCACTCTCTCCGAGCCACAGTGGCAGGGCGCGATACCATCAGTGTTTTGGTGGGTTTTTTCCCTCAGAAATGAATTAAAGGCAGTTTGTGCTCAAGCACTCACCATGAAAGCTTTTCTGTGGAAGAGCATCAGCAGCCATTATGGAGGCCTTGGCAAAGCTGCAGACTCCCATTCATGTTGTGTCTTGCTTTGTTATTTCTGTGTTGTGTGTGTGTGTGTGTGTGTGTGTGTGTGTGTGTCCTGTGACTTTAGCTAAAATATGAGTGAAAGTGCTGTTTGTGTGGGGCTGTAACGCATTAATATTCAGTGTGCACGTTGAGCTAGCTTTTATGGGAGGTACAATGTTTGCGCATTTATTATCATGAAAGCTAAGAGAGAATTTACAGTAGAGCAGGAGCAGAAGGAGGTTCCAGGTCCACGTGGTTCGGGTTCAGATCCAAACTCAGCAGCTCTCTCAGCTGTTGCTCCTGACAACAGCAGGAGGAGGGGCTTGATGCTGGCAGGGTTTCCGTGGAGTTGGAATGCCAAGCTGCCAAGCTCTCCCTGTGGGACGAGGCCCGAGTGCTCAGTCCTGCTACTTGGCTTGACTCGTGCGAACCCTCTGGGCCTGCAGAGTCGGGCTGCATCCACGAGGACACACTGATACACGCACATGGGCTCGTTACAGACACGCAACTTGACGTGCAGACGGTATCTCTAACAGCAGACTACAGTTGTTGTAAGTGGAAAGGAAGTAAAAACGGCATTTTCTTGGGATTGCACGTCCTCCTGACGATGATTCATAAATCAACTATGTGATTGATTCATCATTTGTGTGATGACTGATCCATCATTGATTCATACGCGGTTTGTTTCTGTGATTATTTCAGGCATTTGGTCTGCAACATGTCAGAAAATGGTGGGGAGGCACCAAACTCCAGGCAAATCCTCACATTTGACGAGCTGGAACTCCGGGATGTTTGGTGTTTTTGAATGAAATATGATTTTATCAATTGATAATAGCAGTGAAAGTAGCAGTAGCTCTAGACAAACGCTAAAAGAAGTTCTGTAAAGTCACTGGGTAAAATGTGAGATTGACTGGATAATCAGTAGGATATCTCAAAGACTTAATAATAATAAAAAATGATTAATTCTTTGGTGTTGATCCAGGCATGTTTGGTTAACATTTTCACCTTTGTTTCTCATGAACTAGTGCCCTTAGGTAATGGAGAAAAAATAAATAAAGATCTAGCACGTCTTCCATGATCGTCTATCACTATTCATTTTGCTGCAGATTAAACTTTTCTAAGCATTTTCTATCATTAAAATGAGACGTTCAGAGGATCATCCAAAGTAATCCTGTCTCTTAAACTCCTACCTAGCGGCGCCGTGAGCAACCAAAGCAAAACATGGTTGATTGTCGCGCCGCATTTGGTCTGCAAAGGCAGCCTTCTGAATGGAGACACAGCCATGACGTTGATGCAGTCTCTCAGCGTTCCACACTCTTGTGTTTTTGCAGATCTCAAGGTGAGCGGATGTCCTGCTGTGTCCGCCTGTGCAGCTGCAAGAGCTCGGCGTTTAGAGGAAACTCCTGACTGAGAAACAAACAAGATGTCTGCTGCTAACATCCTCGCCCTCCTCCTCCTCCTCTTACCTCCCGTAAGCTCATTGAAATTGTCTTTATTCTTTCTTTTTCCTTGGTGCCTTGGTCAAAAAGGCTGAAATGTCTAATCTAGCTTCAATTTCTGTGCATGGGAGCCAGCACACTTCCACGTGCACACAGACTCAGCAACAGGTGGAGCTTTAGGTGAATATATTTAGCAAACCGGGGTTGAGGCCTGATTTTCATGCGCTTGTAGTCGTTCACATTAAATTAACCATATGGAGTATCTGCATCAATAATTCATTGATCAGTGTGTGGCAGGAGCGATGGGTAAGGATGCGTTCTCATCATTTATTCATTGTTTATTCAACATTATTCCTGTCTGGTAAATCTGCGAGGATGGAGACTCCTCACCTCTCGTCCATGAAAAGTGATCTTTTATTACTGTTGTTAAACGTGAGTCATCATCACCCCTGAGCTGTTGTCTGAGAAACTGAGACACGAGGTTTAGAGAAGATGGTGGACGACAATGAAGAAGGGGGAAGGCAGAGAGGGACGTATTTGCACACAATATACGGCGTATTAGACTTTCTCTTACTGCAGGTATGCTACAGAAAGAGTGGCAGAGGCAGTGAGCTGGACAGATGGACAAAGTGTGGGAATGAAAATTAAATGCGATGCAGCCTTAATGTAGCGGGCGAGATATCTGTTGTGCTCCCTAGTGACTGTTGTGACGTGTGGTTCAGGGAGCGAGGGAAGGACCCAAGTGCAGACAGCATGGACACCACAGATAAGTTTAGATGATTTAATGGAAACAAAAACACTTAGATAAACGTAACGCCGGTACCAGCAAGTAGGTAGGTAAGTCCAGATCCAGAGACAAGAAAACCCACGAGGGCCCTCAAAACCCAACAGGAGAAACATCGGAACCCAACAGGGGAAACATCTGAACGTAACAAGGGAAAATCTCCAAACGTAAAAGGGGAAAACCTCCGAATGTAACAGGGGAAAACCTCCGAATGTAACAGGGGAAAACATCCGAACTGAGTTGATCATGGTGAGCAGTCTTAAAACACCGGTGAGAAACTGGTTACGCTTTTGGGGGGGGTGGAACATGAATTTACCGTTTAGAAAAATCACACAAAAACTGTAACGCATAAAACTTTAAAAGTGGAATTTCTGCCAAAAAACACATGTGCAGAGTTTACTTATGTATCTAGAGATGTGTGGGCTGATGACTCACCATATGTAGGTCCGGCTCAGTCCTCTGGCAGCATTTTGAAAAACAGTCTGAGCCTGTCAGCATTTTGGTGGACGCACCTTTGACGGGAGCAGTTGACCACGAGAATTACGTCGCAACAATCGCATGGTTTGGCAATGGTGGATGCCGGCGATCCAATGAACCAATTCTAAAACGTTTAGCAAATATTTGAGATTTTCACCCCAAACGTTGCAAGGAAATAGGCCCGAGTTTAAAAATACCAGCATTTCCCTTTAAGTGAAATTGATTTCCAACCCTCCCCCAAAGTTGAGGTTGTCGAGCAGCTGATAACAGCACAGCCCAGAGACGACGTCTAACCTTCATGACATATACATTTCAAAATAGTTTGTTAAGGTACACGTGTTGTATGTGGACCTGCTGTGCCTCTAAATACTAAATTGTTTTGCGAAATACATTTTGCAGGAACCGTAACGGCTGCCTGGATTATGTTCACCGGCGAGATTTTGGGCTTTTGTCTGTCTGTGATGTTCTCGGTGGTTCTTTTGATGTACGGAAGCTCTGGATACCAGAGAACAGGGGTTACATCCTGTTTAGCTTGCTATGGTTAGTGAAAGATCCTGGTTTGGTTGAATATGGTAAGTAAACACATCCTGTCTCATGTCACCTTGGACTTTTTAAATATTTAACCGAGACCTCGCTCTTCCCCTGAAGTGCCCTGAGGTGAATATAAACATCTGTGCACAAATTCGTACGACAGATGTATCTTTTATGTTTAGTTTGACAAAATATGTATATTGCATTTCACCCTCATTGGATTTCTACATATTAAGTGTCAGCATCTAAAAGTGTATTATACTGAAGTATCGCTGAACACTATACATGATGTGATGTAGTTAAGCTGCTGGATTAATTTCATGACCCACACACGGTCATGTACATCTGCTATGAAGCTGATCATGCTGGGCGGACAAAGTTTGACCTAATTGAACATAGTGAAGTGATTTAGGGCAAACAGATGTGATATAATTAGTCACAGGAGGTTCCACAGCAGAGAAATAACCATGGAAGCACAGAAACCTTCCATTCAACTTTCCAGCACTCACACAGCTTCACACATCATCATTTTAGCATTCGAATTAACTTCATATGTACTTTATCTGTGTTAATGATTGATGTTCACTGGCAGCATTCGGTGCCAAATAATTAAGTTCAGACTTTAATGTAAAGCAGTGAAAAGCTGTGGCGTCAGAAGGGGGGGGGGGGGGGTGTATCTAAATCATAAAACACTTTAATGCTTGCGGTCCAGGTTTACATCACATCTCACCCTGCACGTGTTTTTAATACCTAAATTATAATAAATCAATGTGGTCAACTTAAATCTCAAACAGAGAAACTAAAAATTGATCAGCAGGACAGCACGCCGATTATATGACCTATGGACGACAAGAGGATTTTTAATATTTAGCTGTGACACGCGTGTTTCTTCAGCCCAAACACCTCCACAGGTGTTCCCACTCACGTCACTTGATTGGGCCTTTTCTCACTTCTGTGTGGGCGTGTACAGGCTGCGTGATTGACGTCTCTGTTGGATTTGTTGCACCTGGGCAATTTATTGGTACACGGAGTTTGGTGATTTCAGCATAGCTCCACCCACCTTTAACCCGAGCAGAGGTCTACTCAGGTGGACTAAGTGGAAACACCTGGGTGGGTGTGTGATCCCCTTTTTAACCAAGTCTTTCTTTTTCTATATGAATCTCTTTAGGAGCAGACACTGTTTTCAAAAGACAAGTCACAGGTGTCACACCTACACCCCCCCCCCCAGCGCTTAACTTGAAGCCTGGCAAGAAAGAAACCAGCTGCCTTGCAGGGTAGAAATTTATGGCAAGCCAGAGGGATCATATGTCGGCACACACCCTTGGTACATAAAATGGTGTAAATTGCGGCGACCTGATGCTTTTTATGCCAGTTTTATTTAATGCCTTCCTCCTGTTTTACATAGCCAGTAAATTCTGAGTTTTGTAAAACAGTAAAGCCAGACCAAAGCAATGCATCAATGAAAGATGTTTGGCATTGCCAGGCTGTCGATCTGTGTTGTCTTTATAAATTGTACGGTATTCAGATTCAAAGTCAAAGTGCTACAGACAATAAAGAACCGGGTGCCTTTTTCTTAGTGCAGGATACTCAATAAAGTTAAAACATTTTAATAGACCTGCCTGCGGGAGGTCAGTCAAGTTTTACATTGAACGTAATGTCATATGATGATCATTGTCGCATGTGCGGTGCAAAAAGGCGGTAAAAACGCATATAACGTTAGCCGTGTTCATGTTCATGTTTCTACTTTCAGAATTCTTTTGGATCGATGTGGTTTGTGTGCTGAGATTTGATGAAAAACATATTTCTTTGATTTATGACACAGTTTCATTAATTTTATCATATTGTCATTGTGGTTTATTTATTTTACAACTATCAAAACAATTTGCACATAAAAATGGGCACATCTCCAAAACCAAACAATATACAGAGTTCAAATAAGAGTGTTAAGAAATCTTCTGTTCACGTTTCTGCATTTAGAAATCTTCTGCTTCAATATGTATTTGTGTGTTTATTTAGTAAAATCTGATGAAGAAACATGATAACATATTGTAATTATTATTATTTAAGACACCATTTCAATACCTTTTATCAATTTTTATGGTTTATTGACTTGCACATAACCTTTTAGCTTATGTTGCACAGATTTTAGGGATATGAAGCATTTTGAAGATGCTCCAAAAAATGACATCACAATAAGCAAAAATACCGATGTAGGCACTGGTTCAAAGGGTTAAAGCTGAAGGCTGATGCTTCTGATTCATGTCGACCATCATGGAGGCAAAAAAGCAGCGACGCTATGTTTTCCTCCAAACCCAGTAATGTGACTAAACTAGTGTTTACAGTATCTATCTAAAGGTACAAGTTGGAACAACATCCACATAACAGCAGGTCCAGAGAATCTTATCAATGCAGCCATCTGTGCGTCTCCTGCCAGTGCGTTCAGTTCAGCTGCTCCACTGCAGAAACGCTGCTGCTGCTGGAGAGTGAATCATCCAGCCGATTCGTGGATACCGATTTGTGTGTATCGACCCTTGTTCCACACGATGCCCCCAAGCTACCGCTTCTCTATTACGCTGCTAAATCTTCCCGCTCATGAATCCCTACCGAGGGATGTTGACGTCAGTCGATGAACGCACAACTGCTCCTCTGGTGCACCTGATGAAGCTGTGACGTGGCGTCTCCTGGACCGACGCCAGCACAAACGCACAAGATCGCCTTCTCACCAGACGCTATCCCCCCCTCCGCTCAGGCCCAGCGTCAGCCCAGCATTATGCAGCCGTCAGAGGGGCTGTGAGGGAGGCGTCTCTGGACGTGACCTCGGTGTCTGGCGTCGCAGCTCTGGGATTCTGGCTGTCGCTTCGATTGTGTGTTTAAAGAGTTTAAAGAGTCTCCTCTGTGCGTCGGCTCACGACGGATGGCAGTAACGCCTGGCACAGTCCAGTGTGAAGAGTGCACGTCTGAAAGGCTTAGAGTGGCGGCCGCCCTCTGGGTCAGTTAGCACGGGGAGAGTGCCAGCAGCTCCGAAGCGGTGTGTTTAATTGGTTGAGTGTTTAAACGGGTCCCAGAGCTACGACCTCTCCCACACTGTGGTGTGAAGCTAATGAAGCAGCCTCTCGCATTTTACCATCTCTGCTCTGGTGCAATCTTCTCTCTCTCTCTCTCTCTCTGTGGTGTGTGTTTATTTCTGTGTCTGTGTTTGTGCTGTTTTCCAGGTTTTGGGCCAACAGGTGCCCTCTAACTGTGTGATAAAGAGGGAGCAGGAGAAATGCATGGAAATGATGGCCTTGGATGACCCTGCGAACTATCCAGAATTCGGTAGGTTTTTGGGTTTTTTTTGTCTTCGTCAGCCTTTAATCCCTTCCCCTCACGCTAACCATTATTTTGATGATGTTGTTTCACCACGGGCTCATTTAAACAAGCAACAAAACCATAGAACAAACAGAGATTTGTAACAAGAATATCTTCAGGGCCTCCATGCTAATGAGCGTTAGATAATTCTACAAATTGTAGCTGACTCTGACCTGATTTTCTGCAAAGAGAGATCAGCAGAAAGACTCCACAGTGCGTGTGTGTGTGTGTGTGTGTGTGTGTGTGTGTGTGTGCTTGATTAACTTGTTTGTTTCACCATGTGCCTCCATCACCAGAGCGAGGGAGGGGCCGAGGCTTCTCATGACGATGGCCCGTAAAATTATAGTTGATCAGCGAGACAGTGAGTGAGTGATGGGCGTCTCTCTGGCTGAATGGAGGGAGGATCAGACTGAGAGAGAGAGAGAGAGAGAGAGACTGATCTGTGCCCGTTCTTCTCCTCAATCTTGTTTATAGTCTGTGATCAGATTGTGGCCCTCCAGAGACACATCTACAAGGCGTAAAATGACTCTTCTGCTGTGTAGGATACCGTTTTCTACGCCACAGTGAAAACTTCACCACGTATAGAAACTAAAGTTTCAGGGATAGACGCTCATATTTTCAAGCACTGGCACACAACAGGCCACCGAGCTCCTAAATTTGGTGGCCAAAGTACATTTTTGGTGGCCCAAATGTAAAGTTATGTGAAAACAATAGAGAAAAGGCAACTTAAAGTGACGTAACACAGCCTTCCTTAACTGTGGCACTTCAATAAGTTAAAAGACATTAACAGAATGAAAATATATTTTTATAATTTATTTAAATTGAAAAGGCAAAGTTCACGGTCTCTTAGTTCAGACTTGGGATGTTTGTGGAACTGTAGTATTGCTGTGGCGAAGGCAAAGTGTATCCAATAACGGGATTAAGCTTGATGGACACAGGAGGCCACCTACATGGACTATTTGGTGGCCACGCAGTAATGTTTTGTGGCCATAGGGCCGTGGTTAATGTTGATCCCTGAGATGTTTAAAATAGGTATATACTGTATAGCAGTTTGTAGGGTTACTCTGGTGCACTGTGCCCTAAGATAGGCATTGTAGCAAAAATGTAGCACGGAATAATATTATTGCAACCATATTCTTGTATTTTCACAAATTTTGGTTAATGTTGAACCCCGAGTATACAGAAAACCATCTTTCTTCTTTCTCTTGTCTGCGTGCAGGTTGACATTACATTGAGATTACAACTTGAAGTGAGACATTGTCCCATCTACACCAATTTGTAGATTTGGAGTTGTGCTCCAAGAAGTGTATTAAAATGCATAATACCTTCATTCTCTGTTTCTTACCCGTCGTTGGTCTTTCTCGCTCTTTCAGTCCTGACAGAAGCCGATGCCTTTATGAAACTGTCTTACTAGCAGGAAGTCATAAATAAAATAGAACGACTGAATTAAAAAGAATAGACGTTTGTTCATAATGGCTACTGGCATTGGAGCTGACATTTCGGCAACTATATGAGAATCTCAAGGATCTGTGACTTTGAAATAATTGATACATGACTTTGAGGTGGGCTGGGGTTTTTTGTAAATGTCGGCTTTTCAGGAGAAACACTCACCGTTTGCGTCTTACCTGTCATGTCCTCAGGCTGTCCGTGGATGTGGGACAACCTGACGTGCTGGCAGCCCGCTAGGATCGGCGAGGTGGTCGAAGTCAACTGCCCCGAACTCTTCTCTCAGTTCATGAGTGAGGAGGACTATGGTCAGTCACTAAGGGCGTCTCCTACGCGTTTACCGTAGTTTACGCAGTTCTCACTCTGTTTATCTTGCATTGCATTTCAGCAATCAATTATCAATGAATCACGTGTTCACATCCACGAATGGGACTGTCTCTGTTTGTGCAAAATATGAGTTGAGAACCAATGGCAAGTCAGAATTTTCCGGGGGGGCGGGGAGTTTTTGTTCCTGAAAGTAACTTATGTTGTATCCTCACAAGAAATCCTCTCCCTGTGTTTTAATATACACATTTCAAATGAAGGGCTTGAAGAACATTGTTTCCAGTGCAGCACGTTATTGGTTGATTTTAGAGTAAATATACAAAAAAGAAACTGTAAAGGTGTGCATGCTATTAGAGGTTAACCGGTGTAGCTTACCTCCAGCTCTCACTGAAATAATTCATGTTAGAGGGTCTGCTCCTCCTCCTGATTTCACTCCAGAAATACGTCTGTGTTTGCCACAATCAAATAAAGTGTGCCGTGTCCGCAGAGCTGGGGAAGGTGAGTCGTAACTGCACTGAGTTTGGCTGGTCAGAGACCTTCCCTCACTACATCGACGCCTGCCTGTACGAGGAAGGAAACAGCAGCCATACGGTGAGCACGTTACTGTGTTGGAGTCAGACATTTTTAAATGAAGAGCGCTCTGCTCTGCTGTTTGCTCACTTGCTGTCGCGCTGGCGTGTTTCCCTGTCAGGACATGTACTATGTGTCGGTGAAGGCTCTGTACACTGTGGGCTACAGCACCTCTCTGGTCTCCCTCACCATGGCCATGGTCATCCTGTGCAGGTTCAGGTGAGACGTCCGGTGGTCGTGGGTGGTACTGCAGCAGCTGGGTGGGGCACTGTCGGGGAAACACCATCACACATGAAAACCTGAAGGAGGAGAGGTGGTGGTGGCTTTTTCTTCCTTTGTAGCTTCTTTTGTAGCTAGCTGGCTGTTCGGTCTGTTCGTCACGGACGATGAGGAAATCCCTTCCGAGATGAGTTACGAATAAGGTCTTAAAAAGTATTTTAGAAGTTTTAGGTCAATTAAATTAAAGAGCACGTGGCGTTGCTCCAGTTTTATTTTATATCAAATAGTTCTGCTGAAACTGTAGCGAAGCCCAGCCGAACAACTGGTGCAGCATACTGATGTTTCATGACGCCTTTATTCATGTTCAGCCGTCAGTCATCTTAAGAACGCGAATCCCCTTTATTCTAAGACACCGTAAGACAAACAAGACAAACAAATAACATCAAATGAGCTCTTACAGCTACAAACATTAACCGTATACCATAATTAACACACATAAACATTAACCAGCTTTTCACCAACGTTTAAGAAACTGAAGAAAATGTAGAGTAGCATTACGGTAACATCTATGGCCATCTATCGCTCACAAAGGGTAAAGTTAGCGTGACCGTTTCTTCACCATTAAACAATACAGCCGCATATCGCTGTGCAACAAACCTTTTGTTCCCGTGTCATGTCGTTTACCCTCCTTCCTAATAACCTCGCGCCCACGGGCCAACCATCCGTGGCGAGATATTATGCTTCCAGGTTGAGGTTGGCAAAATAAGGGTGAACAAATACAAGCTTGTCAAAAATCTTTACGTGTGAAAGGACACTCTGGAGGGTCATTTACACAAACAGGTTGGCAAGTAATCTGAGTACATTTAGTGCTAGTAATGCTACTATTGGTACCACTGCTCCCACCACTATCACTACTGTTAACAATACTAATACTTCTGTAGTTCTGCTTCTTCTACTGCTACTATTTAACTACCATGTTGTTTCTACTGCTGGTATCACTACTACTACTACTATTGCTGCTCCCACTACTCCTACGGTACTAATACTACTTACTGCAGTTACACCACTCCAGCTGCTATTACTGCTAGTGACAGCTGCTGCTGCAGTACTACTACCACTACTGCTTTTACTACGATTCTCATCGCTTCTGCTGTTTGGTCTCCACAGGAAGCTGCACTGCACCAGGAACTTCATCCACATGAACCTGTTTGTGTCGTTCATCCTGAGAGCTATTTCGGTCTTCATCAAAGACGCCGTGCTGTACGCCAAAGAGGACAGCGAGCACTGCTTCATGCACACAGTGAGTGGCACAAACGCGGCCTGATCACGTGTTAAACTTTTATTAATTCTGCATTTCTTTCTTGCTCTTAACTGTGTCTCCTCTGACGTTGTCCCTCGCTGTCTTCGTCTCTTCTCTCCACGAAGCTGGAGTGTCGAGCGGTGATGATATTCTTCCACTACTGCGTCCTTTCGAACTACTTCTGGCTCTTCATCGAGGGTCTGTACCTCTTCACTTTGCTGGTGGAGACCTTCTTCCCCGAAAAGAGATACTTCTACTGGTACATCATCATCGGCTGGGGTGAGACACAGATCGATTTCTTATCTGATCAAACGGAGACACGTGGTCGTTTGTCTCACGTGCTTTTGTGTGTGATTTCTGTCGCAACAGGAACCCCCACGGTGTGTGTGACCATCTGGGCGGTGCTGAAGCTCCACTTTGATGACATAGGGTAGGTTCGGAATAGTTTAGGCTCATGGTTGAAGCTTGTCTGATCAGGCCCTGAAGGCGTTGTCTTCTCACCCCGCTCTCTCAGGTGTTGGGACATGAATGACAACGCCGCCATCTGGTGGGTGATCAAGGGACCTGTGCTGGCTTCAATTATGGTGCGTTATCACTGTGTCTGAAGACGTAACACAATCCCTCCGTTAGCGGAGATGCATTTATTTGATTTTTTTCTTTCTTTCTACAGATCAACTTTGTGCTCTTCATCGGCATCATCATCATCCTCGTGCAGAAGTTGCAGTCCCCAGATATCGGCGGAAATGAATCCAGTATTTACCTGTAAGTCGCTGTGAAACTTTGAAACTTCTCACTTGAGGTTTTCTGCAAGACATTAAAGTCGAACGTTTCATTGGCCGCAATAATCATTTCAACATGACTCTTGAGATGAATGTCTTTATTTATTGAATCTGTGTTTGGAGTTGCTTGGACGCACGCTCTTTAAACTACATACAACTTCATAAATCATTTGGTGTGTTATGGTCAATGGCAGGAAGTCACTCTGACAAAGTGATCCATCACTAGCTAATGATTAGCTAAAGGGTCAATGTGATTATTTATTACTCGTTACTCAGAAAGTAATCTCATTACTGTCTAGGAATCTGGCTTTGTCCACAGAGGAACGATTATTAACATGACCTGAAGTCATAATGTCTTAATCTGAATGAATTTGGAGTTTATATGTAAAACCAAAATTAACTCAAACAAAATATAGAACTAAGACAAACTAATATATTATTTGCCTCATCATCATC
>JAVQJF010009841.1:0-43430 GCA_036023855.1 Gadopsis marmoratus | reverse complement strand
TGTTTAAGGATGGTCCTTTGTTTGGCAAAATAAGAAATATAAAAGTATAAAGTATAACAAATAGAACAATGACTTGTGCTTTATTGTGAAAATGAATGGCTGTGAAATCCCACCATACTTACTAGAGTTGTGGGGATGTAACAGACAACTAGCACATGGTGACGGAAGATAAATGATGTCAAAAGAGTGAATGCCACAATAGTCGTTCTCTGGTTGTAACGTCATACTTTGCCGCGATGGAGTCCGTGTGGCAGTTGCAATTATGTTTACATAAGAGAAAAAAAGTCCTTTATTGGCCTACGCATAGTTACAGTCACCTTTCATAGCTTTTGCCAGCTTAAAATTAATTTCCCATGAAATAATATCCTTCAGCTTCTTGAGGTTAAATGAGACTTTTACATGGCTGAAAGGCACATTTTGAAAATTGTAGGTCTTATTTCGACTTGTCACGACGACCTCTTGAGGACACCGGAGTTACAGAGAGCTACCACAGCGAGTTGAAGCTGAAGACTTAAACGCTTTAAAAAGCCGGGGCGACACTAAGCTGGGCTTGGATCTAATGACAACAGGCTGACAAGTTGTATTATTATCAACAGCGGCTGAACTCGATGAACGCGGTCGCCTGCCACAAAGGTTTACCTGCGACATCACACCCAGGTACTATTTCTGCCAGTGCAGAGAATTATTTATTATTATTTATTATCTATTATTGTACTGCTGACATTTCTAGATCAATACTTTCTTTATATTGTCTTTATTGGTTTTAGTTCTTTTATGTGTTTTGTTTTTATTAATGCTTTGTTTTATTGCTCTCTGCAGTATCCTGCTTTTTGCCTTCTCTGTCAAAGCGCTTTGTAAACTGTTTTTTAAAACGGTGCTATATAAATAAAGTGCATTATTATTATTATTATTATTATTATTATACTGCACACTAATGTACAGTAGTAGGCGCTATGCTGCCTGATCAACTGTGTAATTGTAAGAAGGATTCACTTCTCCAGATGACAGATGAATGTGGGGCTGGACGCTGTTGGGTAACATGCAGACACAGGGGGGGCTCACCCAGGACCACCCTGCAGTCAATGCCGTCCAAGTTGAGGACCCAGGTGCTGGTGACCTTTGACCTGTTCTCCATGTACTTCTTCAAGCTCTTGCCGTTGATCTCCAAGGTGTACTCGTAGGCAAAACCACTGACCGCGTCGATGTTGATGGTCGCCTTGGTGTCCGATCTGCCCACACTGAACGTCTCCTTCCCCACAAGTTTGAACATCCAGTCCCGCCTCAGGATCTCCTGTCGCCGGGGTGTAGAAATCAGACATGAGCAGCTGCTAATAGAGCTGACCCTGTAAAAAAAAAGGGGGGGGGGGGGCAGGTTCTATAATTCAATATAGTCTCTCCCCTGCTTGATACCGCACCTTTCCATCAACGTAGATCACCCTCTTCCCGGTGGTGGTGCCATGTTCAAACTCTATCCTGTGGACCCCGTCACTCAGCGCCACCTCCCACACACCAGCGAGGTCATTCGACATCCTGCCGTCCTCGGACCCTGCTGGGGATCGAACGACAACAACACAACTAGACGAACGTTACTAAAGGTCGAGGCAAACGCATGGCTGTTCCGACGTTATCCCCCGAACTAGCTAACAAACTGCGATGACGTTAGTTAGCAAATTATAAAGAAGTGGAGCCTAATGATACTTTTCTATGCGGGTTCAGGCGCGTCTCCACGTATAGGCACGACTCACTAAGTACAGTAATTAGAGCGCGTCATGTTAAAACATTCACAGTTAGTTAACCCGTAATAGAAACATGGCTAAAGGATAACGTGGGAAGCTGGCGTTGTTTGTTGTAGCACGACTTCCGGCGTGAGGGTCTCCCTTTCAAAAGTACGACAGGCAGTGTCGGAACTAGTTGCTCTCTTGGCTGTTTTGTTTTTTTAATTTCACACATACGCCCTAGACTCAAGAAACGGGTCCTTATATGCAAGTGTCACAAAATCACTAAAACGTTAGCTACAAAAATATCATAAGCCGGTTGACGTAATGCTTCTTTGTTGTCAAAAAGTGGCTGATTTTAATCAAATGGGATTTTATTTTGAAAACCGGAAGCACTACCGCGTCAGCCGAGCTATATGGCGTCTACCTTTTCAGTAGCTCTGACCGCTAGCGTTACCTTCGTCGCTATAAGATGGCAACCTTACACATTCGCTCAGGAATATCATTCTTCACCACACAGCTTCATTACCTTAATGGTCCTGAAGTAAGCGCTCTATCTCAGGGCTGAACAAATGATCAGCAGGCCACTTTAGCGCAGTTTTATTCACAGGAAGTTAGCTTACCGCAGAGAGTCAACAGATGAGCTGTGACTATGCTGTTACCATGGTAACATTATATCCGCCTACGTACAGGCTGGGCCACGCCCACTGAGTGTACAACGCAGGTTTAAAGTCTCATTTAGGAGTTTCAGTTGTCAGTAGTAGGACCCCCTGAAACCAAAGCAGCTAAATATAATTCAGCCATTGTTCATTTTCTTATATACACCTGTGCTTATCTGAATACTTACCTGAATACTTCCTCCACCACTGCACCCATAGGTGTTCTCAATTATTCTGGCTAATCAGACCTCTGTTCAGGTTAAAGTTGGCTGATCTAAGTAGCACATTACATGATGTCACCAATTTGTATGTCCTAACAACAATCAAAATTGATAAATTGTCCCATCCTAACAAGTCCAGTGACTTAATGGTGTTGGTGGAAAATGGCTCCATCTTCTGGCAGAAGGGGCTTATGTCTAAAGCTATGGGATGGCTTCATCTCATTTAAGAACAAAGTATTTTTAAGGAATATATTGAAATACAAAATTTAAAAAAACATGATACTGTTTTTAAAGTTCCTTTAATTTCCCTTTGTATTCAAATGAATCCAGAAGTGTTCGTTCTGTTTTGTTGTTCACTCCTTCATATTATGATCAACTATAAATAAAAATTGTATAATGATATAATAAGAGAACAAAAGACAGAATATGTTTACTGAATACTGTACTTCCTCTATTTATTTCCTCTTTTTGATCTGGTAAAAAACAGACTTCTGGAGTGTTTTTGCGGTCATCTTCTCTCACTAATCGTTGGACGGAGCAAAGCCGTTGCTTGGCCATCCCCCGTTTTTATTCCCAGTTATATTACATCAAAAAATCACCTATTCAACACATTATTCATATATCCTCTCACACTGACTACATGATTATTCAAATCTTTTAATAACGGTCCATTTGTCATGGCGTGTGAGCCAGGTTGCAACAGTGTATACAGGAAAGCAATGGTAAATACTTGTATGGTGAAAATGAATTTCTACAGGCACTGTGGTAATAAGCTGAATACCAGGCCATAAACATAACGATAAGAGCATAATCATGTTTCTGTTTTGGACAGGAATTCACTGTGGTCTATGGCTATACCCACATTTAATAACAAACCAATTAAAATGCTTTCAAGTTTGGATATTCAGGAAGTGTTAAAATATTTACAGGCTTACAAAACTTACAACTGTTTCTTTACCTTTTGCTTGGAGAGAACAGTCAAACATGTTGCCTGAGTTACGACCAGAGGACCTGCTCCTCTGTAATGTAATACATAAATAGTAGAATTAATTTCATAAATGGCACAATTATGTATCACACAATTTCACTGAGGAAATACAGGAGACCACACATAGTGTAGGGTTTAAGATTTTTTATTTATTTTAAATAGCACAATACAGTAAGAATTCATATGATCAGACAATGTAAAAACATTACATCCTTTACATGTAATCTTTGTTTTACATCCATCGCAGCTGCACAACGTCTCATGAAGATACATTCTTCCCTCATCTCCTTTACATCAGCCACAGAGCCACCCATGCAGGTACGCGCACACACACACACCATAGCCACATGTACTACCTGCACGTGCAGAGTCCTTCAAATGATCAGAGTACACATTCAGATATATTCAGCCAACTGCAAGAAACAAATTGATGGGCAATGACAAAAATACAGTATTTTAATAAGATTACAGCATTGATTACAAAGAACACTGTTATGTTTCCTTCACCAGCAGTTTATACAGACCCTGAGCCTAAATGAAAATCATTCATTGAAGACACAGGCAGTACCTTGTTGTTGACAACTGAAAATTCAGCTTTCACCACTTCTTCCTGTTTAAAAGATTAACACATCTGATTGTAAGAAAAATATCATTTTGTTTTCACTACTGACTACCAGTCAAGTTCACAGTGTTCAAATTAAAATATTGCAAAATAAAAAAATGGCTCTCCATTCATTTCCTCAATATCTCAGAATCAAAAGCAGAAGGAAATTGCATTATTAAAGAACATAAAGTGCTTTCTTTTTGTGAGAAACCACACGAGTTAAAAGCTGCAAAGCGAACATAAGCAACAATAAAATCTCAATAATTGCACCAGTTCACAAAGAAGAATTAAATATGGAGCACCATCACCATCAAGGTAGTCAATGGCTGTGCAGCTTCCTCATTAACTACTTTGATGGCGTGGCCACATTTTCCTCCATTGACAACTGATTTATATTTTTGAGGTTGAGAATCCAGTTTTTCTTTCTGTATTTTTCTTTCACAACCAGGCTAGTTGTTTACCACTGCTTCCAGTCTTTATGGCAAACTAAGCTAACTGGCTGCTGGCTGCAGCTACGTATTTACCGCAGAGACATGTAACGGTATCTATCTTAAAATATATAATAATCAAGCTAACGACTATGTTAATTTTGCTGGATTTACTTGTTCTTTTCAGATTATATTGTACTAATATCAAATTTGACCACTTGGTTGTTGTGGTCTGTTATATTCTTCTACACTTTCCTCATTTGGCCAATTGGAAGGTGCAATTGAAAATGACCACCAGGCGGGCCTGTAAATAATCATCCATCAGGAGTTAGTTCACAGTAATGGAGGTGTGTCTAGATCTGATGCTCCCTACACTGCTGCCAGAGCCCTTCCTGTAAGCCATCTGGAGCCTCTTGCTGATGAGGCCATGTTTGTAAAAAGCTGAGAGCAGCTGATTACGGAACTTCTGCCCAACGAAGGCATACAGCACCGGATTCACTGCACAGTGCAAGAAGGCCAACAGTTCGGTCACCTTTAGCATCACTTCCAACCTGTAGTGAGATTCACATGTCTCACTTTTAAATGATCCGCCTCGTATGAGTGTATCAATCAGCACAGCAACGTTATAAGGCAGCCAGCACAGGACAAACGCTAACACCACTGCCAGGATGACACATATGGACTTGTGCTTGTGTTGAGTACGTGTGTGAAACAGAGTGACCAAAGTCCAACCGTAGCAGACAGCCATCACCAGCAGTGGCAGGAAAAAGCCCATCGTATGGCGCAGAACACGCATGCTAACACGCCAGTGGTCAATGCTTTCACCAGTTAGGTTTTCATAGCAAATGGTCATGTTCAGGTCTGCAGCGTGCATACTCTCCTTCTGAATTGCCACGGGTAAGGACAGCATTCCAGCCACCAGCCACACCACACCGCACGCCACGTTCACCAAATGTTTACGGGATGAGAGGGCGCGTGTAGCTCTCACAATGGCATAGTGACGGTCCACACTGATGCACGCCAGCAGGAAGACACCACTGTATACTGACGCCTCCTGAAAGCCTGACAGGAGTTTGCACGGGAAGTTGCCGAAGATCCATCCTGCATGTGCATTGACGGCCCAGAACGGGAGGGTAAGAGTGAAGAGAAGGTCTGCCATCGCCAGGTGCATCAGGTAGATATCTGTGCTCGCTCTACCTTTCTTCATATAACAAACCACATAGACAACTACACTGTTGCCTATCATGCTGAAGACAAACACGATGATGAAGGTGATCACCATGCCCAAGCTCTTAAACCCAGGCACAGTTACCATGCAAGGAGCAGACTGTCCATCCTCAAACCCAACTGTCAGATTGTAGTAATCTTCAAAGTTGAATCCCTCTGTTGTGAGCATCTAAAGAAAACAAAATCATGACAGTTTGTACAAGTAGCAGTAGAAGGAGTACCAGTAGCAGAACTGACAGTTCAGTGTTGTCACAAAAGCGAATACCTTTCAGTGAAATTAAAGCTGCACTAGACACAAGGGAATCTTATAAGCCTTAATCACAGAGTGGGGTTACTACCAAAAGATACGTGACAGTGTCAGAATAAAACACAAGTAAGCGCTACCTTTGAACACTTTATAGTCTTTGTCCTAAGCTAACTAGTTGCTGGCTGTAGCCCTAAAATTAATGGATAGACATGGTGGTATTTTATCATCTAACTCTAAGCATGAAAGTGACTAAGCGTACTTCCCTAAATGTAAAACGTTTCTCTTACAAAAAGAAATGATCAATGGACTGATATCACAAAAATGATTTCAATGTAGTGAAGTCCTCAACATACAATTTCCTGACTGATCAGTGTATGAAATTGTATAATGCCACTTTAATAGTTTAAAATTTAATGGCAAACAAAGTTTAGATAATGGTAAATGGTAAATGGACTCTTTCTTATATAGCGCTTTTCAACCGAAACGGTTCCCAAAGCGCTGTACCAGTAATCTAAGTTTAGAACATTAGTCTAATAATGCCTCCAATCTAACCTCAATTGTTGTATTCAGGTGTTAATTAAATTTAGCTTAATATCACAATTTTAGACAAAAGAATTACATAACAATGTATCATCCTAGCACAGTATATTTACTATGCAATTACACTGAAAGACAACAACATTGGATTGGAATTTCTTAGCCTTACACTCATAGGTCTTTTATCATTTGCTCACGTTTACCACACATTGAATGACAAACGTGAATGACAATTCAATGCCCTAACTGCAGCTTGAAAATAACTAATATTCAGAAATTCCATTTTTTACCTCTGTTTCCACTTCTTCTTGATTTGTTAGAACCAAATTCTTCAAAACACTAGCAATCAAAAGTTGTAGCTTCATCCTTCCTTTCTTGATGCGCACGGGTTTAGAAGATATTTGCCAAGGAGGGTTGTCTTTACTTAGAACTCCTTGTGCAATGTGTATGCAGAGTGGTAGTGCTAATGCTATGTTAGCAAAGGGAAGTAGGTACACCACAGATAGTATCTACATGAAAAACACAGTCTTGACAACAGGTTGTCTTGTTTCCTAACCTTTAAGTTTGATCTAACAGTTAGATGTTGGATGTCACAGGATGTTGACAAGTTTAACCTGTACAGCAAAGCTGGTAATGTAAGAGCAAATAACTTGATATGACTTGTTGGTGTTTAAAACAATGTTGTCTCTTCCAAGAGTCTGCGTAAGATGTCCTGCTATGAAATAAAGCAATTTACCAAGGAAGAAATACCCATGTTGAGATCATGATAGCAACATGGTGACTACAGCTCAATCTCAAACCTGTTCTTCCTTTGAAAAATACTATTAAAAACTAATAAAAAAAGTGAAAAATTATATATCTACAGAGCATATGATGTGTTTCAGTCTGCGTTCACATTTTACCATCGCACTGAAACAGCCCTTATCTGAATGATCAGTGACCTCAAAATCAACAGTGATTCAAAAACAGTTTCAATTTTAGTATACATTACTTCTGCCTTTGAGTTGGCCTATCATGCCCCCACTCTTCGCTGTTTTTCTGCCTACCTCAAGAACGGGGGCTTCAGTGTTTTTCGAATTTGTCAACATTTTATCTGGGTTCCTCAAGGCTCAATCAAACCAAGTCGCTGTGATGTGTGAATGTCAGTGCTTGTGATTTGCGTCTGTGGGGTAGATGTGAAATTTGTCTCTGTCTATTGGATGCTTTATCTTGTATATTTTCCTTTCTTCTTTTTTTATTGCTGCATTTTGATGTATTTTATTTATGATATTCTTATATACATGTTACTTGTTGCTGTATGCATTGTAATGCAATGTAAAGCAGAGTTGGGATGAGAGTCAGCACCTAGAAATCCAAGGCCATGGTTCTCTGCCGGAAACCGGTGAATTGCCCCCTTTGGGTTGGAAGCGAGTTGTTGCCCCAGAGGAAGGAGCTCAAGTATCTCGGGGTCTTGTTCACGAGTGAGGGTACAATGGAGCGTGAGGTGGACAGGCGGATTGGTGCAGCATCAGCAGTATTGCGGGTGCTGTACCGGACCGTCGTGGTGAAGAAGGAGCTGGGGATGGGTGCTGGGTGTTGCTGGGGAGAAGGACGTCTAGATAACCCTGCTAAGCCTGTTGCCACCCTGATAAGCAGAGGAATATGGATGGATGGATGGATGGATGGATGGATGGACATAGAATATATAATATTGCCTTGCCTTCCCCATTTACGGTGAACTCCTGTATTTTACATTATACCGCATAAGAAGTACTGTAACTATTACTGCATCTATGACACAAAACTAACTCTTGTGTTACTGTACTGTACTGTTTACTGTATGTTAATTCCAAAATGGAGACATCGGTTTTAATCTCTTTCTTAGATATGACCTCTAAATATATTTCATGTATAATATACTGTATAATGATGGCAACAAACAAAATCGAATTTTGATTCATTTGGACTACATGAAGCAAGTGATGCACCTATAACAGTTCGATGAGTGAGAAGTCAGGCATTATTGTACTGAGCTCATCTGGATGGTGATGGTCTTTAGGTTCAGACCCCCATGGTCTAAATTCTGATTTTTAATAATCCTCCATACAATCAGACATTTTTCATGTAACCATGTGTGTTTGCACGTACTGAAAGGCAGTCTGTATAGTTGTCATTTATATGAAGAGTTTTTAAGTTAACTACTAAATGTTGAATATGGTTTTCTCACAAGCACAGTGTTATTTGGCAACAAAGTTCTTCGGCCGTCGGCCACCAGTGTGGAATTGTGCCTGAGTGTAGCCAGGACAGACATTTGTTTATGACTTGTTCAGTCAGAGTGTATGGAGGTAAAACTAGTATTTTATCCCAATGTGTTACATTTTGTTAGTGAACATACTTTAACACATTTTCACAGACCCCATTTGAAATGATGTTCCTCTACTGCAGAGTACTGTTCATTAAGCACAACCACAAATGCTTAACGTTTCGTTGCTTCAGACTAACACTATAGTCATTCCAAAACATGGGTAGAAAGGTGCACGCTCGCCCCGTCTATGTTTGAAAGCCATTTGAGACCTCGAAAGGCACCTCCAGAGCTTTCTTAAATGTAAGCATATTTTACGTCAAAAGAAAGAGTATTAACACTTTTTATTCTTAAATATGAGTGTCTTTCACTGAAATCCAAAATATAACTTTTTAGCTATTTGATGGAAGAGCTACTGGATACTGGATTATATGTTATTTTGATGAACCTGCACTGGCTTGTGCTTGCATTATATTTTCTTAGAATCTTACATGATCACATTTTCCTTTAAATTATTTTAAGGCTGCTTTTTTGACTGTTTGTCCAGTGGAGGGCAGCAGCAGTCTTGATCTATGAGTTCACTGCATTCTGGAACATACTGGAATAAGAATTTTACACTTGAAGTTGTTATCTTATCCGGAGGAGTAGGCCTACTGCACAGCCCGTAAAAACAGTTGTATATATAATGTATTCTGTCTCTGGAGGAGCTGTAGCTGTAAAAAAGTTTTTTTCAGCAAGTCTGCATCAACAACTGGGGGTGTGAGGTTTGAAAGAACTGGGCATTTAGGAGGCAGGGGGCTCTAATGACGGATACTACTGAGTTGCAATATGGGAAATGTAGGATCAAATGTTTCTGGAGCTTTACTCATACTAAATTAAACATTTCCAGAAAGTATAAAATGTTCTGAATGTTCACCCCGTGTGCACGTTGGTTCTCTCTTCTCTTTCTCCCACCATCCAAAGACATGCAAATTAGGTTAATTGATTGTTCTAAATTGCCCGTAGATGTGACTGAGAGTGTGAATGTTTGACTGCATTTGTCAGCCCTGTGATTGACTGGCAACCAGTGTACCCCGCCTCTCGGCTCCGGCCCCCCTGCGTCCCTCTGAGGGTACGCGGTATAGATAATGAATGGATGGATCAACAAATACAAACTAATTTAATACGATAGCAACGATAGCAACGATACCATGGAAACAAACATTACAGAAGTATAAGCAGAAAGACAAATATGACAGAATTAGAATGGTAAAAAAAACTTAAAAATACCATCATGTCTGTAAACGCACCTACAATGAAGAAACAACAGTATGTACCTAATATTGGTGTGTAGCTTATCATACATTTACTCGGAACAACGTTAAAATGAGTAACTTAATCAGTTACACGTTGAAAAGCAGTAGCCTAATCACAATAATTTAATAAAGATTCAACAGCAGTAGATACAAACAGTATACTCAAACTAAACCCAGGTGATTTCAGTCTTTTCTCTGAACACAGAGAGAAATGATATCGATCATTTTCTCCATCTCCCAGCAGGACAGCAAACCCACCTCCCAAAATATCAGAGTGCTGGAGTGTTCCTGGCATTTGTCACTGCAATGTCATTCTACAGAGGTTGACATTATTGTAATCCCTTACATTACTTGTCGCTTAGTCACTGATGCCAACAACTCTTTACCACTTAAGAGCTTGATGTGTCATTAAAGAAAAACCTGCTCCCACTCAGGAATAGTAAGGTTTTAATCTTGTATGTGAAGTGCTGGCTCTTATTTAAAGACCTCCATGTCAAAGGAAAGCTGGATAAGAGAGCAGGAACGTCATCGGGGTTATCAAGTAGGCACCTCCAACCACAGATGTTCTGACATCACCGCCACAAGGCTCCCTCACTGCTGAATCCTGGTGACCTAACACCATCCTTCTACCAGCTCTCACTGCTAACTGAAAGGAAATGTTTCCTAATATAGCCACGTCCTTTAAAGATGGTCTTCTTCCATCTGTTGGACTACAGGCTGCTCTAATCAGCGCAGTGTAGCCTGAAAGACTGGGCAGAGGTCAAATGCCATTCCGTGTCCCTCTGCCATTCAATGTCCTCTAATTTACCAATGCATACGGTATTTGAAAAGTGGTTAAATGAGATAACCAGGAAAAGCAGTTAAACCTCTTTTATAAAATTAGCCAGCTCAGATAATCAAGCAAATGAATCTTGATTGTTGCTGGAGGACAACAAGTAACCTTGGTCCTTGGTGAACAAATGGTTGAACCTGGGAGACACTTTCTTAAGGAATAAATCGATGTAAAACAAAGCATCATTCAGTTTTTTTGGTAGCTTGTGGGTGTTGTTAGTGGTGGGTTAATACATCCAGGATTTAAGTGATATTACTATGCCTAACTTGTAAATTAGTGTTTTCCTACAGGACAATCATAATAGAAATGTGATACTGCTGTTTAAATGTCTGTGATAGAAGGTGCTAGCTAGCCTGAAAACTCAGATGATGTGGCAGCTCTTTCAAAATACCCCTTTCTCAAGCATCCCTTCAAGGTCTTATATCAAACTTCCCTGCTATTTATTACAAAACCCGCGTGTCTTCAATCCAATTAATTTCAATTAAATTCCATTCAATTCTGTTTTATTTATATAGCGCCAAATCTCAACAGCACTTCTCATACAACACAGGTCTAGACCGTACTCTTTATAATAATACTTGAACTGTCCCTTTAAAATGGGACCACCCAGACAATCCTCCCATCTACCCAGCCTGCTCTGTTTGCTTTTCTTTTTGTCTGCTTGAGGGCCGGAGATCAGGTTGTGGACATGGTCCTGTCCATTTCAATGGTCATTAAGTCCTATGAGGAAACAGTAGCCCGTGTCCAGTCCTGCTCGTCAGTAAAGATCTTAATTGGGTCAGTGGCAACTCCCATTTAGCCTGTGCTACCTGCCGTTTCTAACGCAGGCCATCGGCTGTATTTTAGAAAATTTACTATTGCAATCCGCGACAAACTTCCTCAAAAATGTTTCCTGTCTTTTTCCTTGTGTTTCTCATATTTGTGTCTGACACTGAAGTAAAAGCCAAAGAGTTCGGCTTTAAAAATGTGTTTTATAGTGCATAAACTATTCTTGACATTTTTCTTTTTCTTTTTCTATTCTTGACATTCTTGACAACAGTTACACAAAACATTTTAAGGACATTTAGAAGGACAAGTACATTTTTTGTTTTTAAATGATCTCTGGATGCCTGGAAGTATAAAACTGACTCAGCACTTTCTTTAAAGTCCCTGCTGTTAAAGCCAGTCACACTTTCTTTCACTTGTTTTTATATTGAACAGGAACCAGAGAGGAACCGTTATACGCTGTCTTTACCAGATGGCTAGAGTGCCGTGCAATTGTTGTAGGGCTGCTATAAGATTTGTTTTTCACTCTAACATGCTATCCTCTTACTAATATAATCAGTTTACATAATCTGTTTCATGGAAACATCCCTATTGATGTTAGTTGTTTCACATTTCTTAGAATTCATATATGTAAAAATTCACTGTCCGTGCCCAGTCTCATGATACTTTGGGTTATATGTACTGTATGTCAAGATGGCTCTGCTCCAGCATTGCTCGCCCTGAAAAACGATGAATCCAATCATGAGGATCAAGTTTGGAATCGTGTCATGCTCATCCATTCAGTTCAACTGTATCGGAGATGCAACAGAGTCTACATAGGGAGTTTATAAGGGAGGCATACTTGGTGCAGCCAATGGATAAAAGATACAGACTGAAGCTTTAAAGTTTGTGAAGCACAGAACAGCTTGTAGAAAATGAAAGGCATGTGTATGTGTCTCTGACGGACGTGTCAATAAAAAGCACTGCTATCTAGGTGTATCTGTTAAAGTACAAGCATAATAGGTTCCATCTTCCCTCGTGAACTGTGTTCGCTGGCACCTACAGTACTTGTACCTGTGATATAGTATGTTCTACCAAACACTATGAATCAGAATCAGACAGTGGTGGAATGTAATCAAGTACATGTAATATAGATTTGAGGTGTACTTTACTCGAGTATTAACATTTCATGCAACTTTATACTTCTACTCCACTACATCTCAGATGCAAATATACGTTTTACTGCACTACATTTGTCTGACAGTTTTAGTAACTATTTACCTTTCAGATTACAATTTTTCAAACCCTTCCTGTCCAGTGAAAACCACGCATCTCCAAATATGGTGGTATTGAATTTGAATGTGTGGAAAGCTGTGTACGGAGTCGTTGGTTTTTTTGTTTTGTTTTTTTTACTGTTGAAAGGCAGAAGTACAGCAAATTGTACAGCTAAGTAGTTCATATTACTTTTGTTGTTTACTTTTCTTTTCCCAATGCTGTAGCATCAGTTTACTTATACTGTTCCTCAGTGGGCTCTAGGGTCGCACTGGGCTCATGTCAGTTTTGGGGGGAACAAAATAACAAACGGTGTGGACTGAGGCTCTGTTTTTATATGTCTGATGACACCAGATGGTCTTATTTTAGAATCCAAACCCTTTTTCATTCAATAGAAGGCGTGTCAAAGAGCCAGAGGCTTTGGGTTGGATTTCCAGGTTATTATTACACTCATCGTGGTTCCCAACAACCTGAACCACAGCATATATATATTCCAAAACCAAGTGTCAAGGTCAACCGCTGTGCCATTTAGGATATTTTCGAGCATTCACCTCAAGTTTAAAATAACATGCCTGTCCTCTCATACAGAAGAAAAGAGCCATGGAAATGTTATGCCAACCCACACACTGGAGTGGGGGTTTGCCTGAAACAGATGGAAGTCTGTGTGTTTAAATGGCTGAGAAAGGCTCAAGTTATCTCCGTTTCGCTGACAAAGTACACTTTTAAAAATGTGGGTCTTGTTCACAAGGTGACCGGCTCAGGTGACCCTATGAGTGCAAAGCTAATATTGGCCAATAAGCAAGTTGGGGCTTTACAAAGCCGTACTGTTTTATCTTTATCTTAGTTGTTCAGATAGTGTTAGCAATGTGACATTGGCACTCATTTCAAGTCTAGCTTCTGGCCACATTAAAAATATCCAGCGTGCACTTTCTACTCAGCTCTGTTCACTGGTTAGTTGCTAACAGGGTCCCAGTTCGGCTGGAGACCAGGTTGGGCACTACACTGTGATCAACCCTTTTCATCATTGCACTTAGTCATTTACTGTATATCCACCTGCAATATAAAAATTCTGATTAGCGCAACTCTAGCACACATTAAGTTGTAAGTGGTATGTGAAGGTTGGATACAGCTCAGAAAAGCACTGTGCTGATAGCAAACAAGCTATGTTAGTTCACCAGGTAATGTGAAGATGCCATTTATAAGTTCTATCTTTGCAATAACTATTTCATAATGTGTCTCTGTCCCATTTTGAGGGGTCATCTTTATAAAATGCTGGAGATTGTATTGGAGCTGATGTGACATTTTCCATGTGGCACCAAAGGGCTCTTTCCACTAACATGCTTTTAGCCTTTGACAGCAGATTTTAAGTATTATTATTAAAGGATTTTAAGGTCCTATTTATGTCTGGAAGGTTTACAAAACCATGGGAAATGAATTGCAGTTATTTCAAAGTTTGAGATGTGCTTATTAGTTTGGGAAATATCAGTAAACGTTTAACGTAGCTGCAACATGAGCGTATGAAACGTTTCTCTGAACTGAACGGTGTTCCACGAATGTGTTTAAAACATAACAGTTTCTATTTCATTTTTGTCTCGTTCTTACTTCTGCAAGTTATCTAAACTGCATACCTGAAGTGTCAGGTGTCAGAATAACAGCTGTAACTCCAGCGTGCCCCTTGCCAAATTAGTGAAAAAGAAGCAGGTTGGATTCATTGTGAAGGGGGGAGTGTCAATGTTTGAAAGGTTTGGCCTGCCAGCTATTGAGGATGAGAATTTGAAAACGCATAAGTCACCCTAAGGACGACAATCCAGGCATTGCACGCAGCTAAAGATTATGATGCCAGGTGGGGCTGCGTGTGGAAGCCAATGGACTGAGTGCACAAGCCACATCAATCTGACAAGACATGTTTGTATTCTCAATGAGCTGACCATATTCTGTAAGCCCGTGCGGTCAAGTACATTATGTTCAACAATGATTGTGATATTGACAGAGCACCAAAGTCAGCCAAGTAGTTGCCTTTGTTTGTTTCCCAGAGAGAGCATCATGGCTTTAACAGATTCACAGCAAATAAATCCCATAAAGCAAGAGTTCAGAGAGGACACAGAGGAAGAAAAGGCCCCGTGACAAAGATCAAGATTCATTCAGTGACCTGGAAACTTTATTCTTCTTCATCCAGTGGAACCAGTTCAACCCCCCTCTTGCAAAAAAACAAATATTGACCTATTAGAAGAAGAAAGCGCATCACACTACAAATCAGGCATAATGAATGTGCAGGACTGTCTATTTACACAATGACTGCATACAGTGGCAACAGCGTAAAGGAGATCAAACGCATTAAATACAGGATGAATACAGTGAATAAATGTCCTTCTTTTTCCCCCTACGTCAGTATATGGTGGCTTAACAACAGCATTTGTTCACCATGCGCCATGAAACATGGCTGCTTAGAATACCTGTTTAATGGGATGTTGTTGGTGAGACATGTATCATCAGTTTATTGTCACCTCTTCATTGTTAGGGTAATGCTGTCAGTGTTGCATAGAACACCAATATCTTTGTCCCCCTGTAATGGCTTAACTTGGGCATTGAGTATAACGCTGCAAAACAGGAGACAACAACCCTGCCTTTCCCTCTCATGCGCATACTCATGCGCACAGACACTCAAGAGGCTCATGCATGTGCACACACAAGTTCCTCACCACAGAAACAAAAAACCAGCTTGCTTTGCACCAACCTCAGGCTTTTCCTATACAACTGACGATCCTTTCTGCACCAAACTGTGGGCTGCAAAGGCAGCGAAGATCAGGGCTGATCACCTGACAGAGTAGGTATGTCATCACTGCATCACACTATGGAGGGATGTTTTCATGTGTTACATTAATAACGCCATCCGGTCTAACAATAAGTCAAAATGTCCACACATGCTGGGAAAGCAAAGTGCTTTAGATAAAAGTGCCCACCGCTAGACGGCGACGTCATTGTGAGAAACTCTATGCAGGCAGGTGGCAGAAAACAAGTCTGAATGAATGTGGAAGAATGAATATGAAGCTCAGCATGAGAAGTAGTTTTTATGCCGACCAGTTCACACTTTTACTGTTGTTTTATGGCTGTTTAATGCATTTTACAAACATTTGTCCTGAGATTAACTACTTAAATTACCCCAAACCATGACCTTTCCCAAATCCTAAGTAAGCCGTGTTTGTGCCTCAACCTACCTACTAATATAATACCCAAAATGAGGAAGCCCTGTGCTCTTAACTTGTGAATCCTCAATTGTTTTTAAACAGGAAACCCATGTGTACGTATTTAATTGAATAAGTTAAATCACATATGAACACCATGCAGCTGTACTCTCAGTGCTACTCTCATCATTGTCTGAATTATATAGTTTTGATATTCTACAGAGGAGAATGCTGCATTAGCGTTAGCTTTGTCTGATTGGATGTGAGAATTAAACATGACCACAGTGACGAGTTCTATTCAATTTTCCAAGCAGTGGATGGTCATTGCGGGTGCATTCATGGCTCATTGGATGAATAGGCCTGAGTATTACACTTTAAAACCCTACAGCTGTTTTGTTCCTTGACTGATAAAAAAAGAAACTTCATAAATACTTTTGGCGGACACAGCTGTCCAATCCATCTTTATGTTTTTATGAACATCTATTCATTCTTTAACAGACAAGTTGCACACAGACAGATGGAAGGGTTGATTGTAGTAGCCTATTGTGTTAGTCAGCTGGTGAGACATGGTTTGCTCATGTTGCTCAGACAGTCTAAACTCTTTGCCATCTCTTGTGTCGGCTGACACCTGAGTTCCAGTCGGCGGTCCGGCCGACACTTGTTCATGAGTTCCAGTCCTCGGTCCGGCTGACTCCTGGCCCTCGTCCTTGGTTGGCGAGGTTACTGTAACATCCCGTTCTATGCTCTTGGTTCATTTCCTGTTTTATTTTGGTAGTTTATCATCTGTGTATGTTCTAGTTTTACTTCCTGTCTTTGTTCTTTTCCTGCCTGTGTTGATTAGATTCACCTGTGTTCTAGTGTTCACCTGCCCCTGATTCCCTCGTCTATATATACAGGTTCCTTTCCTTTGTCATTTCATCCTGTTTATATCCCTTTTAACATCACTGTTACTACAGCGTTCCCCGTGTTTAGTTTACGTGTTCCTGTTTTGCTCCTGTGGATGTGCCTCGTGGTTTTGTCGCTGGACTTACCTGTTGCTTGTCTTCTTGCCTGTCCACCTGCATTACCCGCATCTAAACTCTTTTACTATAAATAAATCGTTCAACTGCTCCTGTCTGCTCTTGGGTCCTTTCCCCGCCTCCGGTACTTTGCACACCCAGGACAAAAGGAGGGAATTCTCCAATTTGAGCAGCCAAAACTTACCTACTTTTCATTCAGTAGAAAAGGTAGGTTTTGTTTTGTCATAAGGTTGCTCAGGCCTATCATCCCTAACGGCAGTATCCACGTGTATGTAGGCAGTTTCCTCCAGTCGCAGCATAAAATTGAGTGTGAAAGTCTTCTTTAGGAGCACTTTATGTCGCCCTTACACACACAATGGGCTCACAACAGGCTACACGTGCTGTAAAGAAACGCTTCCCATCCTCATCTAGAAGCCAATGTCACTTTGTCCTTGCTTGTATGGTCATAAACATTGGATCATATTAATGCAAAATGTCTGACTAAGAACTTAGTTTTGTTAAAGTCGTCTGAAAACTGTCTGCCTGACAACATATTCTTAACTCATGGTCTGTTTACTAGCTTGTTGCTGAGCTCTCAACCACACCTACTGTAATCCCTCACTAACACATTCTTATTTGTGATTTCACACTCAGCATTATGTATGAGAGGAGTGCATTTGCATAGGCTTGTTTCTTTGCCCCCTGTTCTCTTATTTCCATCTATGAAGGAACAGTGGGATGTTAATGCAGAGCTACCAGACCCATTGTGGCTTTTGTGTGGAATGGAACACCCCATTTAGTATTCACAGTTGAGAAATCCCTCAGCCCATACCTCAATCCCTAGTAGGCTGCTGACCAGCCTGTGGATTCAGCAACTACTCATATCCTCCAACTGTTAACACCGTCTCCACGTGGCTGATAAACTTTAAGTTATCTCACTCTTAAAACAAGCGTCATGGTAAATCTGCGGCTCATAACTGTAATCATGGTTTTCTGGCAGACCATGGTTCTAAGCGTAATATGTCCGATTCAGCCCACACAAACATACTCGAGTCTCCCAAAACGGCTTACTTTGACCCAGTGTGTAAACTGTGGTGCAACAAGAAGCTGCGAGAGCCGAAAACCTCATTTCATGACATCATCACTCAGACATGGGAGGACAGGGGCAGATGGAATAAACAGATGTGCAGGACACGAACCATGTCCAAGCTACCCTCACAAGTGTACAGATATACCACTCCTCACCCAAACTCATGTTTTGAAACGCAACATCTCTTGTCATCCTAACTAGTTACTTGAATATATATTTAAAAAAACAAATTGAAAGTTCAGCGCACAAGTCTGTGGTCCCGTTGTCAGAAATGTGTGAGGTGATTCATGGGTGAATAGCTTCACGACCAAGACTGGCGTAGACAATTAAGGAACTCAATTTGGATATAAATTAAAATGATTCCACAAAGTGACACTGAAGTGCAGCCTTCACTTTGCATTGGCACAACTCCAAACACACAAATCAGCTTTTCCCCTGCAGTCTCTTACAGCTGCTTTGATGGATTATCTAATTTTCCTGTCACCCAGAGGAGAGGCGCTGTACATGCTGAATCAATGGTGATCTTAGCAGTTTTTGCTCAGCCCATAATTCCTCTCTGTCCAACTTCACTCGAAGGCTGGGTAAGATGGCTGCCAAGTCATTTACGCATTTATGACTCTTTGGCGCGGTCATGCTGACATCACCAGTGTAGCCTGTTTATGACAAAAAGGCAGAGGGGCTTGATAGTCTGAATTAAGCACAATTACTTTTAAAGTCTGGCACTTGTTTGATGCTTTGTCCTCCAGCAAGTGCTTTTAGATGAAATTTCAGGAAGACAGAGAACGCTGTGTGTAGAGATAAAACACAGACAAGAACACAAGAGTGGGTGCCATTGGAAGTGGAAAGAGGGGCACAACCTTGGGTAAATAGGATGTTACAAAACCTCCAAACCAGATGCGGGCAGCTGGGGGAGTTACATATGGAGTCTGTTAAGGGAGAGTATCCACATGCACATGCACAGATAAAGCATGTGGGAGTCCACTCTCCCATACACTTTCTTATAGCAGTTGTTGGAAAAACATGATTTACTTCAGATCATAATTTTGTATTTTGCCCCGGTACCTCACAGGGTAAAGCACCTACCATGTGTTAAGACTGAGGCCTTACCGCAGCTGCCCGGGGTCGAGTCCGGCCTGGGCGTGGAGTACACAGGGGCCATTCTCAACAACCACATTTCCTGTGCCTTCAGGTGTTTCTTTTTTTCATCTTTTTAAAGGACTGCCTTGTCCTTCAGCTTCAGGCACGTTTCCTCCGAGGCCTCAAACATTGCTCCCTTTTAACTTGTGTGAAACTCTATTTGTTATGAGCTAAGACTAAAGAGAGCTGGGAACTCATTCATTCACCCCTGTGAGAAGTTGGACTTAAAGGATAGGGTTGGGTTGACATATTGAACTGTGGTACACTGCAGCGATGACACGAGGAGAGTAGCTCCCTGACTATGTGCATTCCAAGTGTGCATTAAACCTGATTGAGTTTCCTTTTTGCTGCTGCCTTTCTGGACATTTTGGGGAAAGGAAAGACTAACAACTCAGAACAGTTTTTAACGGATTAACTGATTAAAAAGCAATTAAAGGAATGGCGGCAAATCTATGCATTCTTTGAAAATGATGTGAGTGAGAACTTATATTTTCATGTAACTCACAGAACAAAGCATGCCTCCTACATCGAACAATTGTATGCATGCTCCCTAAGCCCAACTAAGCCACCTGTTTTGTTAAGAAGGCACACAGAAGCTGTTGTTTTAGGACGGAAAACCCGAGACTGATAATCATCTCTGGGTCCCGCCATCACTACACCCAGCCCCCGATACCCTCACCACCACCATCTGCTACGGGGGTAGGGCTTTTTGTTTCCATGGTAACTCTGTACCCCTCCTCCCTATAAGCACTGGGGTTTCTTTTGTGTGTCCCATGTGCAGTCTGTTGCAACTGTACCCTATCCATGCTACTGAGGGTTGCTGGTGTTGACTGCATGACAGACACAAGGGCTTTCATAAAAGGATCTGCACCCATAGATAAATATACAGTTGTTTTTTGTCAGCTACTATGCAGTGACACACGCTTTTGGGAATTACAGCACTGGAAAGACTCTAGACGACCGTAAAGGCACACACAAACACCACACACATCAGTCCCCCTCCCCCATGCAAGAAAAGGTGACCTTGCAAATTAAGCCCACCCACCCCCTTTTAACCCCTTGCCTAGTCACCCTGTACCCCTCTACAGACTGTCCCAGGAATAGGGTGATATGCAGGAATAGGCATGGCACGAACACCTCTGGCAATTGCTTTGATACATATGGAGCAGCAGGTGTGATAATACTGCACCTCAAAATACAGAATGTTGAGCATTTTTAGGCCTGTAAGCATATTGTATGATCCACACTGTTCAGTTCTGTTGTGATATAGGCCTCATGTAGTATCATGTAGTCAAAAACATGTTTTATCAGTGGCAGCGGGTCCAGTCCTTCTGTATCTGTTATGTTGGGGTTAAGTTAAACGGAGTCATTCTGATCTGAGGCAGAAGAACCTTATTAGGCACTATTTGGGATACACAGACTCCTAAACAACACACAGATGGAAAGAATTAGTGTTGCTGGCAGGAAAATCAGCTTCCCTGTTGTACTGTGAAATAAAATGTAACAGTGCGGGCGAGGTTCACTGCTGAACTTAACTACTCTGTGTCCTTTGAATAATTGCCAACAACATTACAGGTGCAGGTACATTTACCACTTGAACATTAACTTTGTCCTTTTGATAAAAGGTCACATTTACACAAGTATGGATGGCTGAAGAAAGGAATTGTAAGGCATAAAAAAATAGCCACGAGGAGTGGACACATAAATAATAAAAAAAATAAGTTTCACAACTGACAGCCAGGGCTGCAAGAGCATGGAATTGCTTTCTGGCCCGCAGCAAAGACATGGCTGGACATTTTTCTAAAGTCATCTTGGACGGTTGCCAGGTTAACCTTGTGCTAATGCTATTTAATAAAATGAATCGCGCCCTTGTGAATTTTCCTGGATGTGTAGGCGGGGAGACTACCTCAAGAATGCAAGTTAGAAGATTAAAGCAAGAGCGAGCATGCAGCAGGCATTTCTGCTAAATCACAGACCCTAATATGACCGTAGCTTAGCATTTGTGTGCCTGGCATTGATGTAAAAAAAGAAAGGAATGCCTTTACTGTGTATTTGTAATGCGGTGATGAATACACGCATCACTTCCTACAAAAGGCAGTTGAGGAAACGCGATCACAACTGAGAAAGCCCACATTTTCTCCATCTTCATGGCCCCCTCAAGCATTGCAGCTCCGTCTGCGTACAAAAGAGCTGACCACAGCTGCATGAAGGGGGATGTCATGGCTTTCCTAGTAGGACCTGCACAAGCTATTCAGGCACAGAACCAGTTGTAAGCTGACTCTCTTGCCAAAATCCTGCATGCACGCGTGTGTGTGTCTGTGGCAGGAAAGCAAACAACACAACTGGATGATTCACAGTGGCTCAGGTTCTGAAGCAAACAAGAGGGCAACTCTTGAGCAAAGCCCTTTCACCTCTTTGGATGCGTTGCAACATCATATCTGTGGAGCTGTCACCATGTCGGTTGGAAAGCAGTCATAAAGAACGCCCAGTCCAGACATTTTTTTTTCGTGTGGTAAAACAGAGGCCACAGTAGTGTAGAGAAGTATTGAGTAAGAACAGTAACAAACATCTTTGACACCCCACTCTGAAACACCACAACGATAGAGTGCGTACGTCTGTTCTGTTGGGTAATCGCAGGACGCTTGAGGAAGCAGTTTTAAGCCAGATTGTCTGTTATACAGCAGCATTTATGCAAAAATCAGTTTTCCCACCAACACCGAATAGCTGTTTTCAAATGCATCCACTTTTTCAGCGTGCTTTTGAAAGGACATGTATTTGGCCGCCTCAGCTTAGAGAGGCCAGAAAGCATGGAGAAAAACTAACATGTTTTCTAATTACGTGGGATTTATTTTATCCCCTCCAACTCTCTGGATGCAAATGCGAGTCAACATATATTTGTCATAAAATGTATCCCAACATGTATAGCACCACTCCCATTGGAAATGTGGCCCTTCTCAGGGGCCTCTCCTGTCTGGAAATTATATTAAACTACACCATGAGCCTCAAAATTAAGGAACTGAAAAACAGCCTTGGGTCCAAGAGGCTATTACAGTACATTAACAACTGGAACAGAGAACAGAACACAGAGCGTATTTGGGGTAAACTATTGATCTTAATTCTGAACATGCATGCTCAAAATCCCAACCAGACTTCAATATCAAGAGTAACTGTATAAGATGAATGAACATACAAAATGATTATGTGTTAGAAACAAGAGAGCTAACTTCAGCTCGTGGTCTGAAGGAGGCTGGGCTGATTATCTTGCTCTGTCATTTGGACTGTGGTTTATCAGGGCACCCCACATTACACCCTGTGAATAAAAGCATGCTTGTGGTTCACAATAGAGCGTCCCAGCTCCAAAGGAAGGGGGAAGGGCATGGCATTCCTCCACTGACCTCCTGTTTGCAGCAGATATTAAACAATAACTGCTGCCTGTAATGCGTTTCCACCAGCCGCGGCCAGTGATCAGAAAGATCACTTGCAGTCCAACAAGCAATATGTGAAAGTAGAGCGGATCTGCTTTGTCTGTGTTTTGAAGATGGGAATCTCAGGAGATCCGGGCAGAACAATGTGATCATTCAATTTGAGTAACTAGCTGAGGAGACTGATGCTGACTGGATGCCTGCAATATTTAATCTGGGTAACCGCACATATCTCATTTAAGTCACTTCTCCAGGAAAAGTGCAGCGTAAGCTCCTGGAGCCGCTTAAAGGACCTTTGATTGAGTGTAAGGCTAATACTGGAGATGGTAGATGCCACCTTGTTTTCCTCCCACATCGTCCACATAGTGCTGAGTTAAGACGACAGACCATTCACTTTGTGATTCATGACACTGCTGCTCCAGACCACTTCAAGTCCTCATGTGGGACATAAATCCTGGCTTAAAAATGGAGTCAACACTCCTTTGTCTTCTAGTAATGAACATTATTAAATGTAGGAAACGCACGTGTGGCCCTTGCCAAAGAAAGTGTGACATGGAGGGGCCCCTCGGTGGCAACAACTGCACCAGCAGGAAGTGGGGTGCTCACTAACACTACTCTCACCACTGCAGTATGTTGTTCCACATCCCCAACAGAAACAAAGATGGTGATCGGGCCACTGCATGACAGACCACACAAACGGTGGCTGTTATCTCTCCTGCTGCTCTGCAGTGTGGGCAGACGTCACGTTCGCAGGTTCTAACATGAAGCACCACGGGAAGATGTTTTGTGTTTTGTCCTGCTGCTCAAAAAAAAATATTCAAATAAACTTTGCATTGTTTGGAAATCGTGTATATCGAATCATAATCATATGCTAGGATCCTGTTTGTGGACTTCAGCTCTGCATTCAATACCATCGCCCCGGCTCTTCTCCAGGCCAGACTTTCCTGATGGTAGTAGATTTCAGGAGGAGCACATGACCCCCCCCCAATTCAGATTCCTGGGAAACATAATCTCCATGGACCTCAAGTGGGAGGAGAACATCACCTCCATCACTAAGATGGCCCAGCAAAGGATGTTCTTCCTGAGGCAGCTGAAGAAATTCAACCTGCTGCAGAAAATGCTGGTCCAGTTCTACATGGCCACCGGTGAGTCCGTCCTCAGCACATCGATCACCGTTTGGTCCGCTGCCTCCTCTGCCAAGGGCAAAGGCAGACTGCAACAGATCATTCGGTCAACTGAGAAGATCACCGGCTGCGACCTGCCATCTTCCAGGACCGGGTAGAGGGCAGGGAGCATCATCGCCGACCCTCCCCACCCCAGTCACCACCTCTATCAGGCTGCCATCCGGAAGAAGGTTCCGGTCTACCAAGACCAAAACCTCCCGCCACACAAACAGCTTCTTCCCAACGGCAGTGGGCCTCAGTAACAAGCCGCCGGCCTTTCACTGACTATGGGACTCTAGTTCTCACCCCACCAACTTTCCAATAACCATGTGCAGCATTCTATTTATTTATTTATATATTTATATTTATTGTATTTCTTGCTTTACAAATATCTTTGCTGTATCTTCTCTGCTTTTTGTGCACCACCATCACCATGGCAATAAAGAGAATTCTGATTCTGATAAGCACATTCTTTTTGCACAATATTTCCAACAACGTTATACGTATACACGTATATATATATATATATAATATATTTATTTTTTTGACACTAAAGACAGGATCGCTCGTTGCTCCCTGCGTCCTCGGAGTTCTTCTCAGTGTCCAGGGTGAAGTTAGAACCGAAAGGCGAAGCGGAGATTGCGTCAGGAATGCTGGCAGTTGATCCGTTTTCCTCTACTCTGCGCAGACAGGGGGGGGGCGGGGGGGCTGAGACTGGGAGGAGAAAAGGGGGGGATTTGGGAACAGTCTTTGTCCTCACCCCGCAGTACAGCACACAACTGGAGAAGGACGAGCCGAATGGCTTGATATCAGAGCTGGAGGGCGCGTTCTTTTTCTACAGAGAAACCGGAGGAAGAGCTCTCTCGGCAGGACCCAACTTAGAGGAGCTAAAATCCCGACTAAAGGTAAAAGATACCGCGCGAAGAAACCGCGGCGACGCAGGCGCGGCAGCGGCGGCGGCAGCAGCAGCAGCATCATCACCGCGTAGATATTTATTTATTTTTTAAAGCTCAACTTTCGCCACGTCGTTTAACTTCCGCCGTCGGCTTCAAAGCTGCCGCTCGTTGTTTCGCGAACTTTAAAGTTCACGCGGCGCTAATTGACGCGCAGGCGTTCGGTCGCGTCGTGTGGAAGAACGAGTGGTTCGCGGCGCGTCGGCCGCTGAACAGTTGCCGTTGGCGCCACATGCCAGCGGAACTCCGCCGGTGTGCGGAATGTTCTGGTCGTTTCAACGGGCACCGTGTCTTGGTTTGTTTGTTTTGTTTTTTGTTTTTGGTCGCCCTCACAGAACCCAAACCGGCGGTGTTCGCAGCTGACGCGTTTGTGCCTCTGCTCGGTCACTTTCGCGCAATAGAACCGACAACTTCACACACCGACGGCCGGTGGTCGCGGCAGCACCGCGGTGACGTCGCGTCCCGTTTGGGCCACGAGGACGGTTTTCTGTGTATTTATTCGTTTATTGTAATCGCGCGCTCCGTGCAAATGGGACTCGTTTTATGTTTTATTTATTTTTTTTAATTTCACACTGAAGCGTTGTAAGTAAGCAGCGCTTCGCCAGAGCGAGGCCCACACCTTCATTATATGCTTTGTATTTTCACTCAGCAGCCTGTGTATTCAGATTATCTTCATGGTATTATGGCTCCTGGTGGTGGGTGATGGATGGATGGATGAGTTAGTATCTCCCCATGGCTTCCAACGTCACAGTCCTGTGGAAGTCTCTCTTCTCGGTTTGACTCCTATTCTGGTTATTTTGGGCCCTTTCCTCCCCAAAGCACAGGGGCCTCTTCGCGTCAGGGCTTTGGGATGAGCGTTGGGTCGCCATATAACTGTGAGGGCCACAATAGCCCCTGTGTCCCGCAGGGCTTCGGCCAGCGTTGGAACTCTGCTCCTTTACTTGGAGGCTGGCAGTTTGTTCTCAGTGCCACAGATGAGCCGCCTCAGCATGTGGGACATGCAGTTTTAAGAGGGTGAAAAGACGTATCTTTATCAGAATTGATATTGAATCGATGAGATTTAAAAAAATCTGTATCTGATCATACATCCACCCATCCAACTTGGGGATCCTCAAGCTTCACGATATCGACATTAAAGGAGCTCTTCACAATTACGTCTTGAAATGTTTTTTCCTGCAGAGACATTCAAAATGTCTCCATAACCACATTTAAGGGATCTGTATTAAAATATATCAGCAATGCTTTTTTTTTTTTTAAATGTCCCCCCAAATACACTTTGATACAAACCAACAACTATCGCTATTATCAGCCTCAACAGTCCAGTACCGGTTGGACTGTAGCAGCTTATATTTTTATGAAATTGCCTGGATGAGACGAATCTGTAGCCACTGAAGGTGTTTGAGCTGAAATCCGTCCCAACCTTCCCCCTGGTGTTGCCCTCTGTGCCTGCGAGACGCAGCGCACATGGATGCTATTGAAAGTTTGCAACCGTTTCCCGCCGCCCATTGTGTCCAGCGATCTTGCGGCCAATTTTTTGCACCTGGTTATTCTGTTGTCTGGTGTGGATGCTCCGAGACTCGACTTCGTGGCGCTGTTTTCTTTGTGTGGAACTACAAAGGCTGTCGGAAGGCACTGCCGACAGCTCAGGTTGAACAGGCCGCGTTTGCACTGTAGCAAGGTGTTACCAGGAGCAATGAGACCGAATAGCAACACATGCACGACCCAACAACACTTGACTATGGAAATTACAAAAAACCACTTTGATTTTGAAAGTGTCTGATTAGCTGCCCATGTGCAAGGGTTTGACGGCGCTCGCATGTGAGGCGGTGGTTTTCCTTGCACGTGGATGTCGGCTCTCTCGGTAGCTTGGGGGCATCTCCCAACCCGTAACCTAGATTACAGGTAGCAAAGTGTGCTGTCGACTTCTCTTCCTGTCGTGTCTCTTGCAGAAGAGCAACGTAGCTTGCATTTGAATTAACTGATGCAGGTGACTGCTGTGACATATAGCCAATAACCCAAAGCTTTATGGAAATGTTTTTTTGTTTTTTTTCTTGTGTATAATATTTGAGTTGGTGCCAGATTTTCAGTTTGAAACCACGTACCTCCATTAAGTAGGCCTTTTGTCAGGTTATCTTGACGCGGAATGCGGACCCCAAAGTCATCGCACGGTCTTTCAGGTGTGCAGGATGTAGTAGCGCTGCAGAAAACCATAGCAAGAAGGGCGGAGACAATGGAAGTCGGCGCGAGTAGTAAATAGGCAAACATCACAAAAGCAGCGAATAAACACGGCAGCCATGAAGAGGACCTATGTGGAGAACGTGCACAACCCTGCATGCTTCGAATTAATAGAACTCTGCGCTTCCATGCACCTTACAGATCGGAACACTTGGGTTTAAAATTGGGGCTTTTGAGATTTTAATAAAAATGACATTTTAACGAAGGCGTTTATACTATATTCATTGGACTCCACATTGCTTTAATAGATTTAATTTAGAGTTTCTTTGTTTGAACATAGCAGCCATGTAAACAAGTACAGTTCTTTTTTTAGTTTCTTTGGTTGAGTGCATTATGGATGTAGGTGGAAAACGTGTTCTCAAACCCGCAGATGTTCATGAGTTTTTATTGGAGTTTACCTTTTTTTCTTTTAACTTTTGGTTCTCTATTTGACAGTTGGCTATCCAATGATTTCTATCTCAAATTCAGATCTTTGTTTCTTTACAAACATGGTAACTTCTTAATATTTTGGCCGTTAATCTTACAGTGCAATTTAGACAAATAATGAAATAATAGATGTAGGTTTGGTCACCTGTCATTGCTTTTTTCCCCATAGCCCCTAAGATTTGTGGCTGTAGTCTATTTTGTATAAAAGATAAAACTTTGGTACTTTAAGCGTTCTATCCCTATTCTTACTTGGTGTACTGCCTAGGTAGGTATATTAAACGATACTACCGCACTACTGATGGAGAATATATTGCAAGAATTCCTGAACGTACCATGGTCTACTTGATGAAATAGGTCTGAGGGGAGCGATGGGATGGTGTAATCTTTTCTGAGTCAGAGCAAACGCTATCGTAGCTTACCTACTTGGTACGAGCCTGGTAGTTTATAGTAGTGGCTAATTACTCAGCAGAGGTTGTTATGAGGTTGATCACAGCTGGTGTGAAACCACAGGAGCTCTTCGTCGCCCCTTTGGTGTTTTTTTTTAACTGAGCTATTTACACTGTTTTGGCAATCTTAGTCTGATTCTTAAACCATGACCACCATCAAATGATTGTGACATGGGTTTACAGTATGTCAAATGTACAGGTGAGGCTAGAATTATCATACAGGGGAGGGCCACTGTGGCATTTTACATTTGGTGGACAATGGAAAGACAGACTTGCGTTACATATGACAGCTGGTAATATCTCATTCCGTCTTTATATAAGGAAATATTGCAGTTTTGAAATGGTGGGAAAAGTCTCGTAATCCCGATTAAGGTAATTGGTTTCTTCATGATTGAAAGTATCCAGACTGTATTCTATCATTTGTTTACACCTTCTAGTCAACTTCAATGCTTTTGTCTCTGAACACAGGAGCTCAGAGCTCTTTGTCGGTGTGATGTGCCTCAAGCACCGTGCTTTGAGGTCTTGGAAGGATGTGAGTTTTTTTATTTTCGAGTCTGATTTGCGGTTGCATTATTTGGTTATAGCATATACTCGGACCTTATCAAGGATCTTTGCCTCTGCAGCCTTTTGTCATGGCTGTGAGGGTTGGCTTGGTCTCAGCCGTTGTAATGGTGACGCAATAGTTCCACCATGTGGCCATAAGTTGCAAAGACAATGGGACACAAACACTTCTGGTATGTGGTGTAACTAAATGACTCTAATATTTTTTTTTTTCCCCTTCATTCTGATTAGTTGTTTTTTTTGTTACTGGCATAAGTTGCCTTTATTATGACCAAGTCAAACTAACATGTTAATGTCACTGTGCTGTAAAATGACAATTGTTTTGCCAAATAGTCTTGTCTTGAGGTTTTGGGAATTGCTCTCCCCTCCCTAAAATCAGATGTACTAAAAATGAAACCTAACTACAATTGTGGTCTCTTGTTTTTCTCCGCAGGTTTGAGAGGTTCCCTCCAGTTCCAGGTGCAAAATGAGCTGGAGCTTCCTTACACGTTTGTTGGACGAGATATCCAACCACTCCACCTTTGTGGGCAAAATCTGGCTCACCCTGCTCATTGTGTTTCGCATCGTGCTGACCGCTGTCGGGGGCGAGTCAATCTACTATGATGAGCAGAGTAAATTTGTGTGCAACACACAGCAGCCCGGTTGTGAGAACGTGTGCTACGATGCATTTGCGCCACTATCACACATTCGCTTCTGGGTGTTTCAGGTGATTATGATCACCACCCCCACCATCATGTACCTTGGCTTTGCTATGCATAAGATTGCCCGCATGGAGGATGATGACTACCGGCCTCGAGGGAGGAAGAGGATGCCGATAGTGAGCCGTGGTACCAACCGGGACTACGAGGAAGCGGAGGATAACGGGGAGGAGGACCCCATGATCCTGGAAGAGATTGAGCCAGAAAAGGAGAAGGAAGTTGTGGAGAAGCCCAGCAAAAAGCACGATGGACGCCGTCGTATCAAGCGCGACGGCCTGATGAAGATTTACGTGTTTCAGCTGCTGTCACGTGCCATCTTTGAGGCCTCGTTCCTGTTTGGACAGTACGTCCTTTATGGGCTGGAAGTGGTACCATCGTATTTATGCACGCGCTCCCCTTGCCCGCACACTGTGGATTGCTTCGTCTCGCGTCCTACGGAGAAAACGATCTTCCTGCGCATCATGTATGCGGTAAGTGCCTTGTGTCTGCTCTTCACCATGTTGGAGATCCTTCACCTTGGCATCAGCGGCATTCGGGACTGCTTTTGCACACCGCGACCTCGTCCTCCCACCCCCCGCCACGCCGCCCTGGCCAGCCAGAGATCCTCCATCAGCCGCCAGCCGTCTGCACCTCCAGGCTACCACACAGCTCTGAAGAAAGACCCGTCGGGAAAGCTGGGCTTCCGGGATAACCTGGGAGACTCGGGTCGCGAGTCGTTTGGGGACGAGGCTTCATCAAGGGAGCTGGATAGGCTGCGTAGACACCTAAAACTGGCCCAGCAGCATCTGGATATGGCTTACCAGAATGAGGAGGGCAGCCCGTCACGCAGCAGCAGCCCGGAGTCCAACGGCACCGCAGTTGAGCAGAACAGACTAAACTTTGCCCAGGAGAAGCAGAGCAGTACGTGTGAGAAAGGTGAGGCTTTTCATCCTTTTTTCGTAAGTTCCTACAGTAATTTGTATCTTATTTTGTTACTGTGATTAATAGGAAATGCTTTACTGACACAGACCCCCCCACCTGTCTGTTCACAGGTCTCCGTGCTTAGTCTCTCCTCAGCTAAGTTGACACTGTAGATTTTAAATCCACATCAGGATCAGTGAGCGGACGTAAGGGAATCAAAGCGACTGTGTGTGTGTGTGTGTGTGTGTGTGTGTGATGTGAATTTGCTTGAGGTGGATGAAGTCAGCCCAAGCCTTCCAGTGTTACGCCCAGCCGTGGCCGAGCATCAATTCACACGAGGAGGACAATGGTCATCTCAACCCAGCAATACTTGAGACAACAGCCTGTCTGAAGATCCAAAGTGCTTACAAACTACCGTCGCGCAACAAGAACGGTTAACATGTTAACATGTACTTCTCCCTCAGGGCAGCTATTGCATTATTTTTTTTTTTATTATATATTTTTATTATGAGACTTATAGCTATTAGTCAGAGTTTGTCCTCTGTTGGAAGTTCAGTCAGTGCATCTCAAGTTTGCCTTACACCTTAACTGGAACTCTGTATTATGGCATTTTGTCAAGGTATGGCCAAGCCAGTTGTAGTGCAAGAAAACGTGTTTAAACTGTAAGAATCTTTTTAGTTGGCGAGGAATTGAATCAGTGAGCGAGTGCTTGTAGATTGTAGTAATGGACAAGGCACCACTCGGAAAAGAAAGGTACTGGAGTTATTGTCATGCTGATGAAGACTTTTTTGAGGTGTTAATTTTCATACAAAGGTTTCTTTCAAGTGTGTCACCAATTTGTGTGTTGTTCTTTTTCTTTTTTTGTGACAATGTTGACACTGCACCATGTCAACATTCCCAAGCCTGGTGCCTTGATGGTAACTGGAACACACTTGGGGTGCCTTTGTCCAAAGGAATACAAACCTGGGTAATGCTTGAAAAACTTGATGTTGTTTAAACGTGTATTTGATACTGTTCTTTATTTTTGTATTAGTTTTGAGTATTGTGGTATTGAAAAGAGGCTCTTGTCACTGTGGCTTTTTAAAATGTTTAAAAGAATGACATTCACTGCAGCCCAATCGAGTCCACGGACTGCTTCATTCTAAATTTGGTTTGGTACAGTTTGAGTTAAACTGTTTTTTTTTTTCTTTCTTTTGTTTTTTTTAAATAAAATACTGCAGCTTATTTTACTTACACGTCGTCTTTGACCAGCAAACCGTCCCCTTTTTTCTGTAAGGACCCAGATTGAATTGTATCTGTTGGTTAAATAAGGGATAATACTGTCGTGTTCAGGCTCCACGTCTGAAAGTGCCGATTGCTGGATAATTTCGATCGCTGTTCCACAGTTTCTTGACGGTTGTAAACAATGTAAGAATTTCAATGTGAATTCAAAGCCTTGAATGCGCTCTGCTAAGATGCCATCTTTTTGTATTCTGAAAAATAACCAGTGCTATTACTTCCAACTCAAATATTGTCGAGTTATTTTTGAGCGATGCTTTTTGTACCTTTTTATACATTTTCTATTGATAGTTATTTGTTTAGTTTATCAAATAAAATTTTTTTCATCAAATACCAGTTTTTCAATTGGTTTCAGTCTGACTTCTTTAGTTGCTTGAAATGGTTCACATCCAATTCTACTTCAATAGTTATTCTGTAAAAGCAAGTGCAACATCAGCTGATGCATTAGGCAAAGGGCCAATGACTATATATATATATATAATATTTTTTTTTTTCTTAGGGATCTTATTGTATTTGGAAAAGATTCTTTCGACCCAGGAAGAATATCTTCGCTTATATAGTATTATCTTAATCTCATTTTCTTAATGAGGCTGTTGCTGTGCCAGTTAACATCTGACTGTCATAGCTGCAACCCAAACCCTCTGTGAAAACAAGCTTAGGTTCAGCTAAACTGCAGTTAAATTGAGTGAATGCTGACGGTCCAGTGCCGCAGATAATGTCACATGATGCTGCTGCATTTAGTTAAGTTTGTTTGGAAAATTGCAATTAACCTCCTAGACGTTTCAGTTCAGCTGCTATCAACACTAACCCTACATCATATTTATCCCCACAATAAAACACTTAATATACTGCAGCATCAATATGTAAAATTTACAAGCTTATATTATAATTGCAGATGGCATTGGACATACAATGCGTTGTTTTATGACTTAACACTTAGTAAATGACTCGAGTAACGTAGGCATGGTAACTGACTAACAGAACACGTCCTTGCTGCAGGCACTGGATTTGTGGTGGTGCTTTTGCTTTCAAATGGATTCTATGAATTGACCGCTCCTGTTTGTCAGATAATCAGTAACCCTCTTCTTAGCATCAAACATGAACTGAAGCATATGTCAAATCTGTCAAATGTAATGCAATATTACATTAGTTGGACAATATAATAGTGCTTCCTTATTAAGTTTACGTTTTGGAGGGCCTGACTCTCCCCTTAAACCAGGTGTGCAGCAGGATGAACTTACAGTGACCTCTAGTGACATTAGGTGATTTCTACAGCGTTGATGCTAAACCAGATGTCTAAACTGCAGCTTCTGAGGACACAACAAATCTGATGACAGAGCTACAGCCTCCAAATGCTTAACAGAAAGTTGATATTTTTCTAACGTGAATACTCTGAGACCAAACTGAGGGTAAGAACATCGAACGACATCAACGGAAGAGATGTCTGACTTCTACAAGTCAGAATTTCACGCATTGAGGCAAAATAATTGATGCCTGTCATATTCTTAAAAATCCATTATCTAACATCACTTCTCATTGTATAAAAACAAGTGATTAAGAACTCTGATAGCGTCTGTCAGACCGAACAGTAACAGTAGGATGGAAAGAAGGTGCGACCATTTAATATTGAGGCATTTCAAAACAAGTCATGATATACAGTATTTCACTGGATTAAGTTCTAGTGATAGCAGGTAAACCCGTGGTTGCATAAAGTTTAATATTTGGCTTGATCATAGTGGAAGTGAGTGGAATGGTTCGAATGCAGGCCTGCAGCCGTAACCAGACAATCTTTGCTATTTTTATTTAACCAATGACTTGTTTGTGTTTTCCTTTTTGAATACATATACAGGACAGATTCACTGTGGTTCACACGGCATGACACAATTACAGGGGATTAGTTTTAGCAGTAAATCAAATAATATGGATCGGGAGTGACTTGTGAATTGAGAATTATGAACAGCAGTAACATTGGATATGTTATTGGATTCATGAAAAAGAAAAAAACACCTGTTGAATCATGCTCTTGGGACAAGAATTCAGATTTTTCCTGCCCTGCGATTAATGTCTTAAAAGATTTGATGCCCAACTTTATTAACATGCAGGAGGTTTTATACAATTGTGTTTATATGAATATGCAACTCAGACATTTACAGAGACAGTTCAGAATATGTTGGGCTTACATTTGGACTCTACATATTTGCAATTAGAATTTCCTCTCCACGTGTATAGATTCAACATGCTGCTTTTTGATTTGATTTTTTCTTTTTGCCTTAAAGAAGCACCAGGATGAAAAAATAGCTCCAAAAATTGCAACAACCAGAAGGGCGAATGTGGTGTTAAGTCCAGTCTCGGCATCACCGGCAGAGAGCTTCATACCCAAGAAGCTCACAGTGTTGTCAGGGCCAGGGGGTGTGATCGGCGCACTCGTTCCTGTAGGGGAAACACAGAGCTTATGATATAAGATATATGATAGCATATTAATTTTCAACAGATTGCTTACAGCAACAGTAAATCTAAATTATTTCTGACTTCAATTTTAAGTCCCGTATTCTGTGCGTAACGTAACCACATTAATTAAAGTGAGGATTTTAGAATTCCTTCTGTAGGTGTAAGAGTTCCTAATATTACTCAGCCAGAACAGGAATCTGAGCAACTTACCTTCAGGCACGGTCAAGCACTCATGGGGCCCCAAGGCGGGGTCAGGGAATCCGTTGCAGTTGATGATGGAGGAGTAGAGGGCAACAGAATTCTTGGCCACTCGAGGCAGTTTAGGATCGGAGTGATTGACGTAGAAAAGGCCAAATCTTTCTGAAAAGCCAGTGGCCCACTCTAGGTTATCCATCAGCGACCAAGCTGTGTAACCACGGATATCCACATTATCTAGCAAGTAAGCTGGGAGGAGAAAATGAACACCATTAGGAATGCAAATACACACTAAATTCTTATTTTATGTAATATAAAATCAGCATCTTGGTCTGAACATGAACATTATTCTGTGAAACAGCAGAATGAAACTTGTGGTTTCATACCTTTCAGCACCTGGTTAATGTATTTTTTATAGTAGTAGCTCCTATGACTATCATTTAGCTCAATGGGCCCCCGCTCGGAGATGCCATTTTCTGTAATGATAATAGGTGGATTTCCATACTCCTCCTTAATGAAGTTTAATATCCTTCGGAATCCAAATGGTGAGACTTTCAGCCAGGATGAGCCCGAATCCGGCCAGGTACGATCGGCAATTGTCCCTGCACCCCTGAGAAGATCAAATCAGTGAAATGAAGGTTGAAATTACACACACAATTATGCGGAAACATGATTTTCCGCTAATCACCATGTGTTTGATTATATATGACTTTTTTCTCCCACTGTAGGTATGCTGGTACTTACCTATCGGCATCATAGTGCTGAAGTTTTCCATACTCCACAGGGAATGCCAGGACAGTGGTGTAATGGTTAAACCCAAAAAAATCATAGGTACCTTTAATCCTCTTAATCTCCTCAGGAGTGAACTCAGGCAGCCTGAAGAGAACGTATTGAACCAATTAATATTAGCTGATAAATGCAAATCAATTTTGTATTATTTCTATTTTATTTATGTTTTAATGTTTCTATAATACCGAGATTTTAGCAGACCAGCAGCTAAGCTTCGCTCTTGAATGATTGTCTTCATCGTGTTGCTGTAGTCTCCATTAAATACAGGATGAGCAAACCAGCCAATGTAGAACTGCACAAGGAGACACACAACAGCTATTAGACTACAGACTAATGCCCTACGTGTCTATTGTAAAATGTGAAAGGACAGTGCGTACAAAAGAAGAATAGGCAAACAATAATGTGTTTTTTAAAGTACCTGCACTACACGTCTTGCGGCATCAATGTCCTCCTGCTTAAAGGGATTTCTGGGTTCTGACCAGTCAGAGTTGATGGTAATTGAGATAATTCCTTTCTGTTTGGCCCGGTATGTGTCATTGTAGAGATGCCAGGCCTCAGCATGAGCTTTAAGCAGGTTGTGTCCCACAATGTAGGGCAGAGTGCCTGGCCGGAAACTGATGCCTGGACACACACACATGGAGCAACAGACACATTTGCTTGTTTGTTTAGCTATATATGCTTTTAGTCACTGTGGTTTAGGAAGGTCAAGTTTAAGGATTGGTTTGTGGAAAACAGAATTTTTCAAAACACTCTTCTTTGAGACAGATTCTAATCTTTACCTTGACCACAATTTTTGTTTGAGTAGAGTGTAAGACGAACAACATTACATAAAAGCATACCTGGGGCTGCAGCTCCATAGCCATGGCCTATATTTGCTACATTGTACGGCTCATTAATGGTGATCCAAAATTTCACTTTGTGGCCAAGACGGCTAAAGATGAAGTCAGCATAGTCTCGGAATTTGACAATAATAGTCTCATTCTCCCAGCCCCCAATATCCTGCAGAGTTTGTGGAAGGTCCCAGTGGTAGAGAGTGATCTGACAGCAAAGGAAAAACAGTTAAAGGGTTAACACGTTTGCCAACCTTCCATTGCAAATAATTCTTTGAGATGCTGGCAAGAATTACACATACATGAGGTTGGATGTTTGCAGCAAGGAGTGCATCCACCAGCCTGTGGTAGTAGTTGAGTCCAGCCTCATTGATGTGCTTAGTGGTGCCATCAGGAAGCACCCTCGGCCAGGATATGGAGAAACGATAGTGGGTGACCTTAAGTTGCTTCAATATAGTAACATCCTCTTCTACTTTATGGTAGCTGTCGCAGGCTATGTCCCCATTGTCGTCATTGAACACTCGGAGAGGAGTGTGAGCAAACTTGTCCCAGATGCTGAGACCTTTTCCATCTGCTCTCCACCCCCCTTCAATCTAGAGACAGTAAATGTAAAACAGAGATGTCAATAGGCATAAAACAGAGAAAGGAATATATACGTGCAAATCCCTCATCCAACATTATGTGGGGGTGTCATCTGAACAGTTACCTGGTATGATGCTGTTGCAGTACTCCAAATGAAATCTTTGCGGAAATGTCCATGAAGTAGCTTCTCATCATCTGGTGTAGGGAAACCATTGTCCTTTATGACTCTGTAGTAGAAATGAGCTGAGTACTTTGGTGTCCTTGGCCGATTTGGGTTACTGAAGTCCACATGGTGTAAACCAAATCCAACGTTGTACCCATTAAGCCACTCAAAAGAATCCATGAGAGATGTTGCTATGTATCCTTTCACATTCACACCATCAAGGTCATTGGCTGTTAGTAAAATACACACACACACATACACACACACACACACACACACACACACAAATAAACAATAGTTTATTTTGAGTAAAAATATAAACGGTTCTGTCAATCATTGATATTTATCCTAAGAAATGTATTAATGTCAGTGTACCTTTGAGAGCCTCATCAATATAGCTCTTGTAATAAAATACTCTGGCAGAGTCATCCCATGTTGTCTTTGACTCGGTAGCTACTCCATTGTGAGTAATGTAAATCTCTGGGTCTCCATACTCCTCCTTGATCCAGTTGAGGAGTCTCCTCAAGCCCCATGCTACAGCTCTCTGGTTACTGATGGCAGTAGTTGGTGAATCGCCTTCCTCTGCTTCTGACAAGTCTCGATCATAATCATAAGATTGAGGGGTAAGCCTCAATGTAGCATGGTGTGCAATCTTTGTAGTGTAATGATTCACACAGAACATGTCAGCAGTTCCCTTAATGAAGCTCTTTTCTTCTTCAGTGAAAGATGGTAGTCTAGACTCTGGAAGACCTTGGAGTTCACTTTTGTTTCCAACCTGCCACTTCATTGCATCCGGATAGTCACCATTCTTGAAAATGGGGTGTCCAAACCAACCCAGTTGGAACTGCAGGGCACGGTCCGCAGCCAGAACTTCACGGGGAACATTAACATCTTTAGGTTCAATCCAATCAGCATTCAGTGCGATGGACACTCGACCACCTTGGGATCTGCGATATTTATCATCATATGTGTGGTAAGCCTTGGCGTGAGCTTTTAGAAGGTTGTGTGCAACTCTGTATGGTGCAACTCCTGGGTTCTTAACATTTGGTGGGATCTGTCCAAGTCCATATCCTGACCACACAATTGTGTGAGGCTCATTGAAGGTCATCCAAAATTTCACTCTGTCACCAAAGGTTGCAAAGCAAAAGTCACAAAAGTCATTAAATATGTTAATCATGTCTACATTGTCCCAGCCACCAAGATTTTGCAAAGCTTGAGGAAGGTCCCACTGGTAGAGTGTCACCATGGGGGTGATGTTATATGCTAAGAGGCCCTCAATGAGTCTATTGTAGTACTCAACACCTTTGTGGTTCAGAGAGGTATGCTGACCATCAGGAAAGATCCTGGACCAGGACAAAGAGAATCTGTACGACTTCACCCTCAAAGCTCGCAGCATGTAGAGGTCTTCTTCAAGTCTGTGGTAGCTGTCACAGGCCACATCTCCATTGGCATTAGTAGGAATACTTCCAGGTTTATGGGTAAATGTATCCCAGACACTGGGCCCCTTGCCATCAGCATTCCAGCCACCTTCAATCTGGTAAGCCGAAGACGATACTCCCCAACTGAAGTCTTGTTGAAAAGTGCCATAATGATAGAGCTTTCTCTCAAATTTGGGTTGGCTGGAGAATTTCCTCCAAACATCCTTGGCTTGGGATGGGACTGTGGAAGGTGGGATTGAGAACATTTTATTTGACTCTATGCTTTTCAGTTCTGGTGCATAAAGTAACTGTTTTTTGGAAGCAAACCCATTTTTCTCAATAACTTTGGAGTAAAAGTAAGCAGACTGCTTTGGAGTCCTGGGTCTGTCAGGCAGGTCAAAGTTGACATGGTGCAATCCAAAACGTTCACTGTAGCCTTGCGGACCTTCAAAACCATCCATGAGTGACTGTACGGTAAACCGCTGCACGTTTATTCCATCCAAAAGTATAGCTGTTGATAAAAACATAGGATAAAAACATTCAGCCACTAAACCCAATTTAACATGACCTTGTATGACAAATTGTGTAAATGTTACTAGAAGAAACTAGACAATAAATGCATACCCAAATATATACGAGGTGCGTGCCACAATTACATAAACAAGTGCAAAGAATGGCTTCATTTACAAATGAGTGATTTTGTAATTAAATCTCCAATGTCTGGGGCAGAAACCTTGTTGAAAGTACGACTACAGGTATTTGAAATTACAGATGTATTTAAATAAGCAACTACTTTCACCAACATACCTTTCAGGGCCTCGTTGATGTAACTCCTCATGTACTCTATTCGATGGCTGTCATTGAGAGTGTCCCCACTGTACTCAGTAGGCATACCATTCCCAGTTATGTGGATAGGCACTTTGGTAACATTCAAATACTCTGTGGAAATGTAGTTTAGAAGCCTTCGGAGACCCCAAGGTGTAGAATAGATCCAGTCAGAAGCTGTAGAGGACCATGAAGGGTCCACGTGTGCCTGGAAGTCACCCACCCCCTGAGGACCAGGAAAGCAGCCTCCATCACTGCTGTTGACCAGCCGGGAGGTATAGTGGTTTAATCCCAAAAAGTCAGCTGTCCCATGCATCCTCTGTCTCTCTTCAGCAGTGAAAACTGGAAGACTTGCGGGCTCAGTGTTGGGACATTTATTTCTTTTTTGTTCAATCTGAGTCTTGAGTGTTGCAGGATAATCTCCATCTACAAATATGGGATGTGCAAACCAGCCCAGCATGAACTGCAGATAGCGATCTGCAGCTGCTATGTCTTCAGGTCTGGAGGGGTCCATGGGCTCAGACCAGTCAGAGTTCAGTGCAAGGCCCACTTCTCCGCCTTGTGTCTTCCTGTACTTATCATTGTAGACGTGCCAGGCCTCTGCATGGGACTTGAGCATATTGTGAGTAACCTGCACAGATAAAATAAATAGTGAGTTAAATGTATAGGAATGGGTGTGTATCAGCATGTATTTACAGTAATAGTAATAATATTGCTCTCACCTGATAGGAGGCAACCACATAGTCTTTTACTCCAGGGGGGTGCTCACCAGTTCCATAGCCAGCATGGCTCACCACCCAGGGGCTACTGAATGTGTTCCAAGTCTTGACCCTGTCTCCAAACCTGGAGAAGCAGAAGTCTGCATAGTCCTTGAAGGCGTCGACAATGGAAGCATTGGTCCATCCACCATAGTCCTGGAGTGCCTGGGGCAGATCCCAGTGGTAGAGAGTGACAACAGGTTGTATGCCAGACTCAATGAGAGCACTGATCAGCTTGTCATAGTAGAGAGCCCCTTTCTTAGATTGGCTGTCCCGGTGGCCTGAGGGGTAAATACGGGCCCAAGAGATGGAAAACTGGTAGGTGTTGACGTGAAGACCACGCAGGAGATAGACATCATAATCCACCTTGTGGTAACTGTCACAAGCTAGATCAGCTGTCTGATTATCAAAAACCTTATTTTCATGACCAAAACGGTCCAAAATGGTCTCTCCCTTCTCATCTTCTAGCCAGCCACCTTCAACCTTGAAGGACTCACTGGAGATGGCCCATTGGAAGTCAGAGGGGAATGATTCGTTGAGGAAAATATCTCGTTCTGTTGTGGTCTGCGTCCCAAACCTATTCCACACATTCTGATAACTATTTCTAAATGCTGTAATTCCACTGTAGCCTGGAATACCATTACTATTGAATAGAGAAGGAGATAAAACAATGTAAACTTACATGAAACAAACTCTGTCAATACATATTAAACTGTCAATTTCACCAAGATAAACTGCTACCTGGTTAGGATGTCCTGCGTGTCCAGCTTACTCAAGATATCCATCATGTCACATCCCACAATATTCAGGTCATTGTTGTACAAGACTGTGGTGAGTGAGAGAAAGTTACTGACAGTTATATGATTAACATGAATAAAATATGTAGAGGTCAAAATATATGTTCCTTTTTGTTATATAACAAGAGACAGCCATGCCTCTGTGAGGCTGTACTGTACTGAGCCCACAAGTAATTTGAGCTAAATGCTAATGTCAACATGCTAAAATGGTGACAATGACAATGCTAGCATGCTGATGCTAAGGTATAGTGTTCACCATGTTCATCATCTTAGTTTAGTTCAAACTAAAACCAGAATTTTAAATAGGGAGCTACTGATATAGAGACTTTTAGGGGGAGCTCTAAAATATTGAAATTTTTGGTGCCACTGGTTTATTTCTGTACAAATGTATATTTTCCTATATTAAAAGGTTCCCTAATTAAAAATAAAGTTAAAAGCTAAAAGTAAAGCACTTGTCAAGGTGCGTGTTTATTTGCACATAACAATTTCCAATAATTTGTGTCTAATAAACACAATGCTGTCTATTCCTCAAGTGGCCCTCCATGTGTGGAGGTGCATATTCATAATTGTCATGGGCTGCAAACTAGGTGTGGTCTGTTTAACAAAGTAATCTATGGAGCTGTGTTTTGGCATTTTTATTGTTTCTCATTGGACAGAGGTTAATATAAACATTGCAAGAGGTAATATTTTTTTCTGTTTCTTTGTTGTCCCCGGTTAAACGTTCTCTGTGTGAATTGAAGTGTATTGATAATATTTTTTTGCACGTGGGCGAGCACATTCATGGATGTGCGTGCATGTGAAAAGTATCCTTCCACCCCCCACCACAGAAAAATAAGGCTCACCTGAAAGCCACGGTGTAATTCAAACACTGACCACAACAAATGTAAGATATCAACTTTTAAAATTTCCTTTCCACAGTACAGTGGATATCACTATTCACACTAATGATTGCATTGCCTGCTAAACACATTGAGTTGTGTTTAGCATTAACCTTTAAATAGAAAAACTAGTCCTACAGCTATGCCCCACCATCTGCATGATTTTCCTTGTAAAACTTTGCTGGATCACAGCAAGAGGAATTTAGTCTAATCATTGCCATATGATAACACTCCCAATAAAACACCCATGATTATTGTAAAGGTTTCCAATTTTGCAATTTATAACAGGCTAGCCTTGAAGCCTAGTCATAATGTGTTTGGTCATTAAAAATAAGAGGATTGTAATGGTTGTTAAATATGTGTATGTTATATGGGGAAAATTAGATAACAAGGCAAATAAGTAATTTCATTGTGACTTTAAAGGGAAATATTAGCCACCATGCTACAAAAGTGATAAGTCAGCTGTAATGACATTTACCTGGGAGGAAATTGTCAAGGAGTTGGAATTGACTGTAGAAACAACTATCAACACTCATCTTGTATATCAGTATAGGCAAATCCCCACCTGACATCTGCAACATAACATAACTTAATGAATTTAAAATGCAAAGTGAAAGGGAACACCTTTAAATGTTTACTGTACCTGTAAGCTGCTCAGCTCCTTTGCAAAGTTTGATGCAGAGGCACAGTTATATTCAATGTGCACTGACAAGAAATCCACCTGTTCAGCATAGGACATACAGCACAGTGTGTCACACTCATGTCTCATAATGAAAAAAAAGATTTACGTTTTATTGCCATAGGGCATAAACAGTTACATAAGACAATTTACATTTTGATCAAAGTAAAATCTCACTTTTTTTGACAATACATGGGAAACAAACACCATAGCTTTATCACTGTCAATGTCCTCTGTAAATTATTCTTTATTTGTCTTTATTTATGGTCATTGGATCTGGTGAATATCACAGTAGGAGGTTACACCTTCTACAACACAGACAAAAACATACACATTTCACACAGAAAGGACTAAACCTGTGGGTAGAGAGAATTTTTCATAGGTCTCTCTGGAATTTGAGTGTCTTCATGTAAAGTCTTCAGTAAAACTCCCAAATCCAAATGAGCTAACTGAGATAAGTATAGCCAAAGAATATAGCCTGCGCATAAGCAGAAATACAAAACAAAAACAACCAACAACAATTTCTTCTGCCACTATTGAAATGTGCTGCGCAGTACGGCCCCTCAGGTCCTCTGGCACGAGTCTGCTATCTGTGCAGGACTGAAACCGTTGGTGAGGCAGCTTTTAGCTTTTATGCTCCGAGCCACTGGAACAGTCTGACTGAGGATCTCAGGGCAGCTGGAAGTGTGGACATTTTTAAACATAAACCTCGTTTTAGAGACATTTCCCACTTTATATTACTCAAATCCTTTTACGTATTTATGTGGTAAAAACCCTATTCCATTTTATTTTCTGTTATTTTATTATGATTCATTTATTAGTTGATTTATTTTTCATTTATATTTTATTAATCTTTTTATGTATTTATTTTTGTCTTCTTCATCTATTGTATCGAGTTTTAAGTCTATCTTAAAATCAATTTTATTACATTTTCATCTCTTATTTTCTTGCATGCATTGGTTTCATATTCTTACAGATTTTTATAGTTTGTTTGTATATGTTGTGTTTTTATGGTCTACACATGTTCTGTCTTATTATCTTTGCATCTGTGTAGCACTTTGAACTCCACTGTATGAAAGGTGCTATACAAATAAAGTTTGATTTGATTTAAATACAATGTTGACAATTACTAGCCATTTCGTTTTATGTTGATTTACTATTTTCAAGTGGTTTTCATTTGGAGCCTAATAGCAATAGCACCAGGGACGGCTGGTATCAATGGGCTAAGAGGGCTCAGCTCTCCCTGTCCTTTACAATAAATATGATAAAATAATTATAAAAAACCTTAAAACAGATCGTCTTCAATTTTTGTGGGCGTTAGAGCAGCAACAGAACCAAATAGTCACAAGAAAAACGGAGGAAATACAAAGAAAAACGCAGGAAATATTGAAATGTGCTTATTTTTTACAGCCCCAACTCAGCGGCATCAGCGTCCAATCAGATTCGTGTTAAGTGAGTGACAGGTGTCGTGGCACGCCCCCTTGATTTGCTGGGCATTTGGGCTAAATTCTTTCAGCCCAGAGACGCTG